>JAVRRP010000142.1:0-27328 GCA_036872775.1 Oleoguttula sp. CCFEE 5521
ATTCGGTCTAGGCGTGTACTGTTGACCATTCTGCGGCTGAGGTGACGACCATTGCTGCGGTGGCGGTTGTTGGCCTTGCTGCTGCTGCTGCTGCTGCTGGCCAGGACTCCATTGCGCCGTTTGCGCTGGATTTTGATACATGGTCGTGAGTGGTGATGGCGACTTGGTGAAGTGTTGACTTCACACACGCGACTTCGGACAGTCGCACCACAATAAGTGAGATGCGCGCAAGGCCACCGCGATGATGCCTGACTTGTTTGACGTTTCCGTGGATATTATGTCGTGAAGCCGGGCGTGTATGTCGTACAAGGTGCACACAAGGTGCGGGCCGTGATGCGGTTGCGGAGGGAGGGAAGTTTTGATGTTATGTGCGCCTCGACTCGCTCGTGATCAACAAAAAGCTAATGACGTGGCGCGTGGTGACAGCACGGAGAAAGGCCCGGGGCGCGGTGAGAGGCGGGAGATGTCGTGGTTGCGCAAAGTGAGTAAGAGGGAAATAGGTCAGGTAGGGCAGGGGTGTGTGTGTCTTATGGATGGCTGCGGTCACAAGAGAGTTCTCCGACCGGGATGTCCCTTCCTCACGAGGCCCGACGCGCAAAGCCGAAGGAGGGTAAGTTGGGAGGGAAGGGGACGGCATCAGCATCGCCCAGCGTGCGAGCACCGCTTTCTAGTGGCAGACTTTCAGAGTGGCGCCCTTGAACGCTGACGCTGGGCTCACGCGTGGCCGCTAGCTCGCAGATGCTGCCGAGATGCAGCGGCGCGCACCACTCTCGCTAGACCGACACTTCTAATGCACCCTTCCCACCCGCCCGCTGTTCCTTCCTGCACGCGTGCGTCTGTGCCTCTCCCAGAGTTGCTGCGGCACGCTGGCCGTGCGAGGCTTAGCCTCTCGTTTACATACAGTAGCCTGCCGAGGCTTCTACCAGAGCTCTGGCATTGCGATCTGCTGGTTCGCCCTCGTATGGAGCACCTTGGCGAAGCATGACAGTCCCCATCCGTAGCGGAGACAGTGCACGCCAACCCAACACGCCATCGCGTTGCTGATTCGTCAGGCAGACTTTCGCCGCCAAAGGCAAAGCCGCTCTGCAAAGCGAGATGATGTTGCTGCATCCATGAAAGTGGACAGCCTTCAGCTGACACTAGGCAAAACGGACCCAAAGATGCGAGCCAGTCAGAAAATCAGAAATTACTTCGGCGGTCGGGTATGCCGCAAAGGGCCGTGAAGCTCGCGAAGATTGCCACGCGAGCTCCTTGCTAGCGTCGCAGCCGGGCTGGCTCGAGGCCCGGTTTTTGCCATGACCCGATGGATGTAACGAGGCGACCTTTGCTGTGGTGCCTCCCAGAGGAGTGGTAGAACATTGCCACCACGGACTCGTTCGGACTATAATATCACAACATTGCGGCATATCAACAGGAGAGTCAACACCTGACCTCGCCTCCACGAATGCGACATTACAACTTCACAGCGTCGATCAAGGTGAAACAAACGTGCCGATCTATCCAGCGCCCTCACACCGACATACTTTGATATTGTACAAGGGCATATGCCACGCACTATCGGACAATATGTTATGTGGCTTGTCTATTATCGCCCAGCTACATCCTCCTGCTGGCGTGTGACAACGTGACCGCAACTCAATGCACTGCGTGCATGACGCCGTCAGACCTGCAATCGACTATTGGCGCATCTGCAGGTAGTGTTGGTGCAGTTGCTCTATGCAGGTTCGATGCGGCACGCCGCGGTCGCGAAAGCCGTCGGTGCGGGTCGCCCTCCTGACTGTTATGCTCCTCAGTTTACAGAGTCATGCTTGCTACATCTGTCAGGCCTGCTTGACAGATTCTTCATCCCATGCAGTGGTGGCATGTCAATATTGCTGGCGGACACGAGCCGTGTCTCATCACTGACGATCAGTATCTTGCGATGCTCCCCCGGCCTTTGCGCCTTGCATAAATCCCCCCGTTCGTCATCTGGCCACGTGGAACAGCTCTCAAGAATGTGTTCATCCTCATGAATTGACATCGACAATGATTGCGGAATCTCGAGCATCTACGCATGTACTGATGCGCTGGCAGACGCATACGCAATCCTCACGCAGCAGGCTCCGCCGCCCGCATTTCATCGCCGATTGCTGACTGACGATCTTGGTCACATGACCTTCACCTGCTGCAGTTAGCCGTCGCGCTAGGCATATTGCGGCGCAGCACAAGCGGGTCGAACGGACTGCACTCTTGTACGATTGGCTCGCTAGACGCGCAATCCTGTCGCTCTGGTCTGGGTGTTGGTCAGAGATATGCGTTGTTCCAACGTGTATGTCGCACAGTGGCTGCATTACAATTTCGGGCAAGTATGTGCTGGCAGTCACTTCAGTACGTCGTTAGAAGCAGCGAGGTGCATCGCAGAATAGATGTCGTCCGATTCCGATACTGCTTGATGTTCACTACTTTCAGGCAATGGCAGGCTCAAAAAACAAGCCACCTGTTGGCAGTTCTGTTGGTTATCGATCGGATGCAAAACCACATAGCACGTAGGCTTTTCGAAGTGCTACCACACATCGGATTGATCTATCACGCATGACATCAAGTACTGCTACATCGTCTCGAAGCGTCCTCAGCAAAGCACCTCTGGTGGCCGATGCCACCACCGTCGCGTGCAGCCGCATGGACGCATGCAGGGCAGAGGGTGGCGAGACTCTTGTAAGGTATTTTCACATCCCTGGGTAGGCGTGGAAGCACGCTCGGTGCTGGTGATATCAGCATGACGCTCTCCGGACTCTCGGAAGAGCAGCAATGTCTCTGTTGTCGAGTCGGAAGCGACTGTCACGTCCTCTGAAAATGTGCCACGACGACGAAGTCCGCGTACCATGGCAGGAGCTCACAGTTCTCAGCTTCCTACTCGCGCACACATATTTGTTGTGATAGATCGCATTGCGCGTTCTGCGATGCTCAAGACGTGCTTCCACTTCTCCCTTCACACCCATTGAAGTATCATGTCCACCGCGCATTCATCGAGTGATTCCGTTCTGACCCAGGATCGAGATCTGGTTTTGCGTCGTTGGCGCTGCTCGGGTGGATGGTTGAAGCATGCTATGGACGTTGTGGACGACTATGTTTGGGTCGCTTCGCCGCCATCGTTATCGCTAGCAATATCTCCACTGCCCTCAGCTTCATCGCTCCCTTCATCGTCGTTCTCGTCATCGTCCGATGCATCTCCATCGGGCATTACGACCGAGTTCAGGTAGGTGATCTAGACGTTGTGTATCAGCCCTCAAGTACATGGACATTGTACGTAGATCATTCAAAGCGTATCGTGCATTGTGCCTCCCAAAGATTTCAAGACGAAGGAATTTGCATCCGAGCTTGTGTATAAGGAGAGTCACACAGATACATCGTGTTCCTGATTGATGCACCGATGCGTATACATGACCTTGCGGCTAAAGTCGATGCCTCAAGCTGCACAGAGTTCACCACGACCCACGGTACGATTGGGACGCCGGAACGGGACATCACAAACCTAGGACCCGGAAAGACTTACGAATGACTTCATGCACGCAAGCAGATCGGCAATGCGATCGAGTCCATCATTCAGGAGCTCCTTATCGCTGACTTTGCTGCCAATGGTGTAGTTGCGAAGTCGCATGAGCTCGATGTCAGGATGATCAGCGGCGTAGCCCTGAGAGTCTGGTCAGCTCGTCGATCACGAACGATACGGCTCAGATGTGCATTTGTGAGTGATCAGAAATGCGACGCAAAGCAGTGCCCTCCGTGCTTCTACGGCAGAAGTAAAGGCAGGTTCTGCGAGCTGTCACCGCGTCTGAAGCACCTTGTCCACAAATCAAATCTAGAGCCAAGCTCTCCGTGAGATGCATGGCGTCCAAAGTAGCGAATGTGGCTTGGTGATTGATTGCGAGCATTAGCTTTTACCCAGTCCAGCGTGTACCAGACTTGGGTGTGACCGGAACATCTAGCTTCGGGGCCACTCGCGGTGGGCAGGGATGGTGATCTCGCCTTAGCCGCCATCTCCACGTGCGGCATGATGTGCGGGTTCTCTCAGGGTCAGCCGCTCTCGCTGTTGTGCAGCTCTTTAAGTGTCGCGCTCGCCAGCACGGTCAGCGCAGTCGGGACCTAGTCACTTGACCTGACGATGCCGCACCAACGTACACACGTGATGACTGCGGCGACCGAACATCGCCGTTGTGGTCGCGTTGTTTCGGCTTGTCCGAGCGGGAGGGTCATTGCGCTGACACGGCCCAGAGCGGGACAAAGAGGCTGTCACCGACGACGGGGGACGCAACACTTCACAGCTGTTTCCATATTCACCTCCTCGCCATTGTGTCCTCCTCCGCGCCTGACCCTCGGTATGCACCTAGCAAGTTACAATACTTTGTTTCCACTGGGCACCTGTTGCCAGGACAAAGACAGCTACATTACCCGCACGCGAGGGAATTGCAGTACATGCGACGGGAGCAGGTGATTTGAGCTCCTCACGACACAGCAGGTAAGGGAGCAGTAGGTTGTAACGTACCTTCGGTCGTGTCTTCAACGCGTTTCCGTCGTTCGTTGAGATGAATGCTTTTACAGCCTTCTGTGCGCTAGCAGGCGCGTTCTTCAGGAAGTCCTTTCTTACTCGTGGCTCTAGCAGAATGTCTTTGAGTCGATTTGGTCGACGATCAATGTCGCGTCGCATCGCAGCCGTTGGCGCTGCTTCGGGATGCCAGAGCCCGCCACCTAATACGATCACAGTCAGCGTCACAACCTCCTGCCTGAAGCACCGCGAGTCGTCATCGAAAGAGCACTGCGGCCATTGGGTGGGATCCAGTATGAGGTGAAACCGTGCTAGACGACCAGTCGGTGGATCCGATCTGCTGCAACATACAGGAAGGGGAGCGCTCAAGGAACGCGTATTGTTCGATGAAATCGAACGACTTGGAGTTCGTCTTGTGCGCCTGCATCTTCATGAGCAGTGCATGGCGCACGCACGGTCACACCTTCACGGGGTTGGCTGATTGAGATCGCACCGCCTCGATCGAACCCGCACCGATCCATCGAGTCTGCTGATCAAGATTGAAGAGAGCACCTCGACGCGCACAAACCGTGTCGCACCCGCTCTCGAAGCCTCGAGCTCATTGCGATCTTGCGCCACGCGGATCGCACAGGGTCCGAGGTCATATGAGCTGTTGCGCCAGGCCCCATGCGCTCTTGAAGGCCCGCGCGCATGTACCTCGCGCCTCATGCTGGTGGGAGCCGACCAGGCCCACCGAGGATCTTCTTCAAGAGCCACAGAGCTCGAGCAGATCTCGATGAACAGACAATCTGCGAACTCTGGGAGGGTTTATGAAGACCAAGCGCATCAAGACACCGAGTCCGACTTATCAATGCTCCCGAAGACAGTCGAACTGAGACGCCGTATCATACACCTGCTGACGCTGAAGACCAGTCCAGATGTCCGAGCGTCCGAGACAATCAGCCGACCATCTCCGAACAGTTGACGAAATGACTGATGGTACCAGCACCGGCTTTATGCGGCGACCGTCACAGCGACTTGCGACACTGTAAAGAGCGATGGATTATTGCGTTGCACCTGAACACCAGAGTCTAGCAAGATCGGCGCCTGTGCGAGGAGACCCAACGGGCGGGTGCTAGCGACACGGCACAGCGACCAGGCCCGCGCATCGTCCTGCCTGCGCGCCGAGCCGGGAGGGTTGTTGTCGGGCGTGATACTTTTCAGTGCGTCTTCTGCTTTCTTCAAACTTGGTGGTTTCGTGTGCTCGATCGTTTGATCCTGGTTCGCACATAACGGGTGTCCAGTGCAAATACTCCACTCACGATACGACGCGCCCCACGGTCGCACTGCCCGGAAGCCCTTCTCCGCACCCTGCAGATCCATGAGTCTGTGACAAGGCCAGATCGTGCCGCGTATCCTCGTGGTACGCCCGAGGGATGTGCCGCTAATGTCAAGAGCATGCAGACGGCTGACGATGAACATGTTGCGCGTGGGGACAACTATATACGGTGGAGGATGCTCTCGTACAAGTGACAGACGGCAGTGCGCACGCTATGCGCTCCACGACCGAGTCGGTGGACCGGCGCACACTCGCAGAGAGGCGCGAGCACCAACCACATGGGACTGCTGGAAGACGTGAACCGAGTGGTTCGTCGCACCAATCCACGATTGGCTGATGTTAGTAACATCATGAACATCACTCTCACTTACCGACAAAAGTCTGGTCATTCGGCGACACCTGCACATAGTAATGAGCATACGGGCCCTTGCGTCCGGTTCGTGACCTGTGCCGCTACTCAGCATTTCGCTCGTCCATCACTGCATGTACGGGGTTTAGTGACGCACCATGCAGCCGAAAAGTGCGGTTCTGTGATAGTGTGCGTTAGCGCTCGCAACCTTTTGCCTCCAACCTGCATCATGCAGCCTGCACGCCTAGCAAGCACGGCCCACCGCCTGATGCCACAGTCCGCCCGGCCGATATTACTGCAGGTAAACTCACTGTACGGAGTAGGATCCTTAGAGAATCTGACGTCTCGGTAGATGCGGAATGTCTAATGCGTCGTCAGCAGGTATGAAATGCTGTGACAGCAGTAGTAAGCCGTACGACGTCCTTCACTGGCAGCTCTGGTACTGTATCGTCGATCTCGGTAAGCTTTTCAGTCAGTTTCTCTACAAACCCAAACCAGTCCTTCTCTGCTTGTCGAAAGTCCGGATCGTGCACTGGAGATGACATGTCAGTTTGTGGTTTGCAATTGCATCTCGCATTGCCGCCGCTGTTATGCTCGTAGGCATCACATCCCTCCTAGCAAGCAGCAACGATCCTCGATCGGACGTTTGATCCGCTTTACGCGAAGCGACAAGTGACATCCTCTCTTGGCTGCTCAGTCACAGTGCTGTTTCCGCTCGGCCACAGGATCGAAAGTATCGCCGCTGTCCTGGCGAGAGACCTCATGTGTATAAGCTTCCACGCCTTCGATCTGCCCGAAAAGAGCCTGCATCGAGTTCGTACTGAGCGTCACATTGCAGCGAGAGTAGCGTGACTTGCACAGACCAAACATGGAGATATCTCGAAACAACGGGAGTATACTTACTCTTCAACCACTCTCGATCGTTGTTAGCCTTCAGCTCCTCCAAGAAGAGCAGCGTGTTCGGGTGGATCCTTCCATCAGCATAGGGCACCTTGCCAGCAGGTCGAGCCTTCGGTCGCTTGATAATAAGTTGCTTTCCAGGTCCGAGACCAGCTTTGACGCCTTCCCGCCAAAGCTCCTTGCCCTTCGCGTGAGTCGGCTTCCGTCGTGGCTTGGCGTCTTCCTCACTGTCGTAGTCGTCTTCGCTTTCTTCGTCCTTGACTTCGTCGTCGTCTTCGGCACTCTCGGCTTCAGCAGCGAAGTCAGAAAGCTCGTCTTCGGGCTCCGAGAGCGATGTCTCTGCATCTTGGTCGACGTCTTCAGCTTCGGTCGCTTCGCCTTTCGTACTTCGTCCGGTCTTCGCTTTCTTGACAGTCAAGGGTGCCTCAACAGTTGCAGACACGGCTCGTTTGTGACCTGTAGACGCAGGAGTGCTCGCCGATAGACGCATCGATTTCCTCGCCATCGCGTGTAAGTTGCTTCGCCGCTGCGTAGGTCCGAGCGGCAAATAGAGTCAAGCGACGTGCAATCGACGAATCGTCACAATCCCGACGCTTTCGTACTATGCGTCGGCATGTGCTGCAAAATTCCAGATGTCCTTCGTTCCCATAGAGGCCGTTACGACCTCGGGAGGTCGAAGACGAGCTGGATGTGGACGTCACGGACAGACGCGGCAGGCGCGGCGGCTCGGTTCGCCGCCTGTACGATCGCGCTTGCCGCGTCTAAACATGATGCTAAGGTATTCTGCGAACACTTCTCCCTCGGTCACGTCTGCAACACATATCTCTCTCCAAAAACCTCGACAACACGGGTTACATACGCCGGAACTACTTGAAACAACCACTGGAATTTACTTTGTTGCCATGAGACTGCTTCCGCTTGCGTAGAAACGAGGTTGTGCGCAGACAACTCCTCTGATCATACCTTTGCCAGGTACAGAATCTGTGTACAAAGTAGCGGTGGCTTGAGACCAGCAACAATGACCACGCCTTTCACCGCAAAGAAAGCGCACATACTTTCACAGCTTGCTGTACCCGACTCGGACTACTCGGACCTCTCGCCCATCGGCGCCGTCGATCCCAACATCCGACAGCTGGTGCACGAGATCAACGAGCTCGAAGGCTTTGTCACGACGAGCAGCTGCTCGGGACGTATAGCGGTGTACCTAGAAGGATCACCCAAAACGTCGAGTCTCAGCACTGAGGACGACAGTGTTACAGCAAAGACGACTACGGGTGGCAAAGGCGGTGGGCAGTGGCTTTATGTCTCCCATGATGCTTTGACAGTGGATGACCTGGATGAACCCAACGCTGTACTGGCACTTCTGAACTTACCTACTTCCGACTCCATTGCTTTCCCGGCAAATCTTAACAGCACTCGCTACATCCATCTCAAATTCGAACCGCTCGTAAGCCTCCAAACCGGCTCCGGCAACGAGCTCAGGTAAGTACTAATCTCCATTCTCTTCCTCAGATCCTTCACATACTCTGTTCTTCCCTCTCGCACGCCCAACACGCCCTCTCAGCAGCTCTCACATCAGGCTTCCGAGAGAGCGGCATAAGTTCCATCAACGCCGATGGCATGGTCATGGTAGCCGTACGCACGGCCGGCCTCGCATTCGACTCGATCATCGGCTTCGCAAACGACACAAGACCACACAGCTTGATGGTTACAGAGCAGTACTTGAGAACGCTAATCGCGGTAGCCAACGCGAGGTTCGTTGTAAATGAGGAGAGGAAGGGAAGGTTCCGTGAAGCGCTGCTCCACGCAGTGTCAAAGCCAGCCCACGGCGAGAAGGGCGATGAGTGGGAGCCTGCAGACGCGCGAAGAGAGAGGAAGCGCGCCGAGGGACTACAGCGGAAGGCTGATGCTGAGCGATTACGAAGTGAACAGAACGTAGCTGCCAAGGTCGACGGGCTTGACGATGGTTGATACTCTTACAAGCCGATGTCGATCTATACTGGTGTCTATGCTGCCTGTAGCCATGTCTATGTCGACCTTTGGCAGATGCCTCCCATGCCAATTCATGCTGTCCATGCCACTCTTGTATCGTCTAAATAGCCGTGGAACTCATGTTGTAATCGTCCCTCAATCCTCAGCCGGCACGCCTGACCGACCGCAGATTGACCCGTCTCGTCGGATACCTCTCAGCATCCTCTTGATCGTCACCCTCCTCGCCCACAAGCACAGCATCCTCAGACCCAGACTCCGAAGCCGACGTCGTCACGGGCGTCGGATCACTTGAGCTCGCTACCTCCGAAGAAGTCTCCTTCTCGTCCGACGACCCTGCATCGCCCTCAGACTTCTTGCCACGCGCCGATGGCACATGACGGGTAACCTCCAACGAGAACAACCGATCCGGTGCCTCGATAGCAAGTCTTTCCAATGTCGAAACCGACTTCTCGGCGTCTTTCGGCGAGACATCCGACGTTTTGGTCTCGGAGCTTTTCGGTGACCCGAGCACTTGCTCACGTGTCCAGTTCCACCATGTCAGCGGCTGAATATCGGTCGCGGGCCTCGCCTTCTCGGTCTCGTCCGTCGACTTGCTCTCATCAGCTGCTGGGTCCTCGGGTTCACCATTTACAGCCTCGGTGTAGTTCCAGAACTCCGTCAACTCCCCACGGACGATGGCGGTGCTCCACGTGCTGATCAGCACGCCGGGCACGAGGTAGAGCAGCGCAGGCTGCGCGTGCTGGAAGACGGTCATGACGCCGAGTGTTGTGAGCATGCCTATCACGTAGCCGACGAGTGATGCGACGAAGTATGGCTTTGGAAAGGCTGCTGCTGTCAAAGTCGCAGGCTTGAGATTAGCCGGAACGCCGATAGTCCAGAGTCGAGAACCGAAGAGGCCAGTCGCTGTCGTGTACTCAGCCTTCACTACCTCTGTGGTCGTCCCGTCGGTGTCAGAAGTCCTGCTCACAGACTTCTGCTTTCGTAGGTAGTACATATGCAAATCGAATCTCAGCGCCAGCCCAATCACCAGTCCAGGAAGCACAATGTCGCCGAGTCCAAGCATACTATAGCTCTTGACCGGATCTGCTCCATCTTTACCTGGCTCATCTGGCCGCGGGAAAAGCAGCTTGATCGGCTGGTCCAGGTTCTTCGCCACTGTCACCATCAATGGCGTGAAGAACACCGCCCAGATATCATAAAAGAAGAGGCCGCCCAGTATCAGCGATCCTGTCGCGAAGGTCGTAGGTGACATGAGCTGCATTGCTGAGTAAGAGACGGCGAAACCTTGCAAATTCGTGAGCCACCAGGGCTTGTCGATGAAGTGGTTGTAAGCAATAATGCCAGTACCAGCGATGGCTGAGATCACGTTCAGCGCTGTGAGCAGCGTCCTCGAGTCCACCACGTTCTTGGCGTAGAGCTTGACGCTGTACTTCTGCCTTGACAGCGCTCGCAAATTCCATAGCCGCTCCGTCATAGTGTTGGAGAGTCTCAAGTTCCCAAGCCATCCAGGCAGTGGACTCTCCCTCGACTCCCGCATGCCGTCCTGCATCTCCTTCCCATCATGTAGAGCCACTGCCTTCCGCTGCGAGGCTTCAGCCTTCCACACCCGTCCACGCCATGCATAGTGCCCAGGAAACACCATCCCTAAACCCAGCCCCAAGCCATCATTGATGATCTTGCCCACGCTAAACAGCCCGACGCCCGCAAAGTAATACCCAAACACCAGATTAATGACCTTAGCCCCATACCGCTTGATCGCCCAGTAGAGTCCTGCCAGTACCAATCCAGCAGTCACAGGGAACACGATAGCGTCTCTGGGACTCAGGCCCTCCATTTGCGTTGGTGTGTCGTCTTCATCGTCATCCTTGTCGTCGATATGATCTTTGGCAGGTTTGGCCGCTGTCGAAGGGCGAGACAGCGACGCATATGCGCCTGTGACTATGGGGAAGAGAGCAGAGGCTAGTAGGTGAATGTACATCGGAATCATTGGCCTCATCTGCTTCGCAATCGCCAGGAAATCATCGAGGGAAGGCATGGTGGGTGGTCGAGTAAGCGTCGATCACTAGATGTGGAGCGAGTATCCAGGATGGACGGCACGAGCGTGCGGAGAGCTGGTGGAGGAAGGCACCATGCAGGACCAGTCAATGAGTGAGTACCTTAAGCCGAGATGATGCCGTGAGTAGTCGAAGACATATCTGTGTGTGTACGAAGAGGCCAGCATGTGATTATTTAAAGAGCGACGAGGAATGACGCGGATCGCGCCTGCGCTTAAATCTTGACGCGCAAGTGACACGAAGCTACTGCATCACTTCCATATCCATAAATGAAAAACCAGCATCGCCTCTCCAGATGTCGGGCTTATAGGCTGTGCTAGTACAAAGCCAGCTGCGCAAGTGAATCGCGACGCTGTTGGAACCGTGAGAGACCAGGGTAAGAGGCAATATGTACTTCTGATGAGCAATGTTAGCCGCAACTATGGGTTCTCCAATGTCGCGAATTGTGGCACGGTATGCATTCAGCTAGACTGCCGACTCACTCCGAACTCAGGATGCCCAAACTGCTGTCGTAGGAAGATCAGGAAAGCAGTAACCCAGCACCAACGCCACGCTCCCACATCCCAGCCTTTCAATCTCCCGCACTCATCACCTACCCCCAAACGGCCCATACACAGCCTCATGCTCATACCGATCTCGCTCCTGCTTCTTCTCCTCCAGCTTGCGTTCGATCGCCTTCCTCTTGTTTCTCGCCTCCCCCACCTCTCTCCTCTGGTCTCTCTCCCTATCTCTGCCTCTTGTCTCCCTCCTACGCTCCCCACACTTCTCTGCATACTCAGCCCTCAGCTGCTCGCCCAACGGCACCAGCCGCGAAATCTTGTCCTCGGAATACTACTCCGTAGGACCGGTCTCGACGGTTCTGGCAGCGCTCGGGCGGTCGCGGTGGCTGTAGTCGCGGGAGTCGCGGCGGGCGCGGTCGCGAGAGTCGGAGCGGCGGTGAGGGTCTTTGCGGCTGTGATAGAGTTGTCAGTGTCTGTGGAGTGAGCGAAGAATGCAGTGGGAAAGGGGGAATGAAGCGGAGTGATCAGCGCTGCCAAACAGTATGGCAGAAACGATCACGAAGGGCATGCTTGTAGCCTTACCCAACTTTCTCCTGCTTCATCGCCTTCGCGTCCCTCCGATCTGACGAAACGAAACGGTCATTAACGAACCTTTCCCTGGCTCCAAAAGCGTTAGCGCCCACACCACCAAGCACAGCCCCAATAGCAGCAGGCAACGGGCCCTTTCCCATATCTTTCCCAATGGCTGCGCCAGCCAGCGCTCCTACCCCACCATAGCCCAATCCCTTCTGTGAGGTATCGAAGTTCTCTTTCATGCGTGACAGGGACTTACCACGAGACTTCGTGCGGGAGGAGGGGTGATCTGAAGGGCGTCGACGCTCGCTACGCGTGCGGCGGGGACGGGAGTCGTACCTGTCGTAGGAGGGGGAGCGATGACGGGCGACGCGGGCGGGTGGGATGTAGCCTGTGTCGTATTCGGAGGGAGAGTAGGACCGGCGGCGAGAGTCGTCGTAGCCAGACTGGTCTTCGGCGAAGCGCGCAGTTCCAGCGCCGGCTGTAGAAGCGGGCGGGCTGAAGGCCGCGCCGACTTGGTTCATGCTGTTCGGCTGGACGGAGCCAGTGACGGATCCACGCGTTGCATCTTCGCCGTAGAGGTGCGCGTAAGGCACGTACTGGCCAGCTCCTCCGGTTGCCGGTGGGTCGCTGCGCTCTCGCTGGCCATGCGCCGCAGCTGCAGCCCCGGCAGCAGTCGCGGCCGCAACGTACTCTTTGCCCCTCCCGCTGTCGCTTCCCAGAGGAGGCGGCTCATACCTCCCCTCTTCCTCGCGTCTGCCTCGTGCACCATACCCGTCCTCGTACCCATACCGATCGTCATCTCTAGGATCATACCGCTCCTGTCTTCCCACGTGCTGTCTGCCCATATACTTGGGCCGATCTCCGTCAAAGTAAGGATCGCCCTCATCATCGGCTCCATCCACAGAATTAGCGCCTCGGCTATACCTCTTCGGCGCCTGCCCATTTGTCGCACTGCGCCTCATGCCATACCCATCGTCGTTGGTGTTGTACTTGCGGCTGCGATCCTCGTACTCGTCACTGTAGCGTCGACGTCTGGGCTCCTCTCTGCGATGATCGCGCTCGCCACCGCCACTCCTGCCATGCCCGTCGCGACGTCGAGAACGCTCACGCTCGCGGCGCGCTTCCTCCTTCTGCTTGTAGAACCCTCCGGGGACTTTGTCGAACCACTGGTCAGGGATCTTGTCGGCGCCGTACATGACGCCGCGGAGGATGAGTTTCTCCATCGTTGACAAGCGAGCGTGATGTCGCAGGGGAGATCAGGAAACAGATAGGGATTGTGATTGAAGCATTGCGCACTTTTTGAGTGAAGTCGGGGAGTGAGATGTTTGGGAGAAAGAGCTGTGTGAAGGCGCGTGACGACAAGGACGTCATCAAGCATTTGGCTGGCGCACTTACCTTCGCTCTGACTAACGGCAATTGTTACATCGCCAGCGCATACCCGGGCTAGGAGATTGCGGTGTGTAGGGGAATAGCTGGCATATGCTTGCACAATAGAGGAAGAGGGAGGGTGTCACGGGCAAATATATCGAATCCCAAGCCTGAGGACCGTGCTCTGGGACTTCCGGTGTGAAGGTTGCCTTGGTGCCTTGGCGTCGCATTGCACTGGAAATCAGGGAGGGAACGATCATGTCAATTAGTCACTACATCAGCTAGCACAAAAGGGCAAAACATCATCGTGCCAGTGTGAACACTGGCAGAAGCAATGTCGCTTCTGTGGATCGAACACAGTACCTCCAGATACCGCACAGCATGCTAAACCGAAGTGAACTTCAGTCTGGCGCTCTCCCATGTGAGCTAAAGCGACTTGGGCAAAACGCCATAACTCAAACTTATGACTACTATATTTTCGACTTGTAGCGGTGATACTTCGCCTGTTGTTCTGCGCCTCCCGGTTCGCAGATGCGTTGGAGTCAATACCTCTATCCTTCTATGCTCTACCTTCAATCCCATCAGTGCACTTTCCCCTTCCCCTTCGCGCTAAGCAACGTCAAGAACACATTCCATCCCACGCCCACCAGACTCCCAAACGTTGTCCTCGCCTCCACCGGTACCAGAGTAAGACTTATCACACTGACAGCGGGCCACAACTTCTGGCCGGCAAAGATGAGTGGCCAGAAGCCCTCTCGAGTCTGCTGGAGTCCGGCTTGCCAGCCTTGCCCACGAAGAATCGCAATCCCAAGAATGAAGATGACAGTGTTGAACGCCGCGCCGAGCGTCTGATCCAGAGTGAATTTAATAGCCGTGTTCTTAACGTTGAGCGAGCGCTTCGCTTTCTGGACGTCTGGCGCAGAAGCGGAGGTCACTGCAGCTGCCTTCCGAGACTTGAGCGAATCTGGTGGCGAGCGGCCCGAGGAGGAACCAGTGACGACTTCTTCAATGAGCTTCTCCTTTCCCCGGGGTGGGAGTAAAGTCGCGTAGCCAGGAAAGGTAGCCTCGAGCCAGGCTTGCCAGAGGTAATTCGGAGGGCAGGCGAGGAACGAGAAGAGTGCGAAAGTCAACACATCGGTCAATGAGAGATTATACGGGATCTACGAATAAAGATCAGTGACTCAGGAAACTTCGCAAGGTTCGTTGTGGCGTTCGTACCTTCGCGTTGAAGCACGTAAGTAGCTGGCCGAGCACATTGCTCAATGCGCTGAGTGCTGTGGCCTGTAGGGTAGCTGTCGCGATCGGGGAATCCATGGCGAAGTGTGATTGTAGATGCGCTTATTGCGGAATATCTGCGCCAGCTGAAGAGTGCTACATCGCGACTGTTGTCATACAAATCCACCGTGTTGACAATCTCGCCCGATGACGAAATGCTCAATGCGGCATGTGCTGCCACGTGGGAGTGACGTCTTGCCCCGACGGTCCGTGGAGACCGAAGAAGCTTGATATGTGTTTTGATGATGCGAAGAATGGATGGAGCAGGCGCCGGTACTTCTGTTTCTCCCAATATTTGGAACCTGGGCAATGCTCTTATTGACTTGCACTTGGTAGTGAAACTTCACATAGATCTATATATGGGAGCCCAGAGGCTAGGGCAGACGAGATCTGCTCTCTCTTCTCGAGGTCGAGTGTCAAGCTCACCATTGCAGATGCACTTATACTAGCACAAGAGAGCAGGAGAGGTCCATGCTTCAGAGAAGAAAATGCGGACTAGACGCGATCCAAGTGTGCACAGCGAGCGTAGACTGCGAACATCGATCTCGAACATGCTGTGATCAATTATATCACCTCCCACGATCCCAATCTACCCACACTCTCCCCACTGTTCCTGACTACGCAGTACCTCCCCTCGCCTCCCTCTGCCATCTTCTCACCCCTTTCCATCACCCTGCTAAGCAACAGACTACCTACCCCAACACCCTTCCCACCACCCAAGTCATAGTTCCCACTAGTCACAAACCCGATCATGTCCTCCTCACCCGGACAAGCAGGGTACTTCTCCTCTCCCGCCCTAGGTGGCTCAAGCAGCGAAGCAGCTAGTATGCGCCTCTGTTCGTGAGATGGGAGAGCAGCGAGACTGGCTCTGTCTGGTAGTGCGCGGGTTGCGGATTTGGGTGGCCTGTGGCGGGGATGTAGGACCAGCCAAGCGGCTCGCTGGGTAGGCGAGGCTGGCAGGCGATATATCCTCGCGCAGGCAGTTGGTAGCCCGCGGGTGAGGAGGCTGACGCGGATTGTTATGAGGCCGTTCGTTGGGACTTCGGGCGGGAGCGCGGAAGCGAAAAGGAGGGCGTGGGCTTGTGCCGAGGGGATGTGCTGGAGATGTGGTGGAGGCTCGGGGGGGAAGGGTGGCGGTACAGAGAGTAGCGGCTTAGTGATTGGCGCCGCTGTGGCTGCTGGCGGCGCGGTGTCTTTGGCTGGCGGTTGGCCGTTCGCTGTGGTAGAGGCTTTCTCGGTTGTGGCTTCTGGTGCTGCTGGCGGATCGACATCCATCGCTTCCCCACCGACGCCTTCTGCAACAGTCTTCGGCCCCTCCACCAGCCTCGTCCAATCACAAGCCCAACCCACTCCCACTTCTCCTTTCTTCCCGTCACCCAGATCGACAGCCTCCCAGCTAGTCCTCTTACTCTTCGGCCGTTTCTTCCAATCCTCGAATCTCCTCCCCGCTTCCTTGACCTCCCACTCCCAACCTGCCTTGGTCCCTGGAAAGTCACCCGGAAACCACGGCTGTCCCCTCTCCAGCGTAAGCTGCTTTTGCTCGTCTTGCCCGCCGAATCTCGGCTGCTGGCCAGTAGAGAGAGGAGTGTACATGAAACTATACCACACCGGCTGCACGCACTTCCATGGGAGAATGAGGTGCCAGGCAGCTTGTTGGGATCTGCCTTTGGGGTTCGAGGGTGAGCTGAAAAGTAGGACTGGAATCTTGGGGTCCTTCGAGACAGGCTCGGGGTACTGTCCTGGAGTTGCAAGCGTTTTGCGGCGATTTATGGCTTTTTGGCTTGGAAGAGACGAAGATGCTGAGAGCCGGGTTTTGCGGTCGAAGATGCCTGGCGAGGGATCGTGCGAGTCCGAGGGCCAGGTCGCGATAAGCTCCAGTAGCTTCTGCTGTGTTTCAGTAGTATTGATGAACTTGACAGGGCGAGGCGGGTGGTGGAGTCGAGGGTCTTGTATCGTGAGCGGCAAGATAGTTCCAGTCGGTAGAATCGCTGGGTTTGTGAGTCCAGCTAGGCCCGTGAATGTTGTGGCGATGGGATCGACACTCGCATGGTTCGTATCATTAGTAAGATTGCTCGGCCACAACGCACTCAGCAGTGCTTCCGTTGATGCTGGACCGATCACATCAATCCCACCGATCTCATACCTCAGGTCCGCTACCATAACAGCTGGCTTTGCCACCTTGCCAAGCCGAAGTACCTCCTCCCACAGCTGGAAGAAGGCTGATGGATGCACGCGAAGGAAGCACTGCCGCTTCCTTGAGTCTTCCGCGCCTTTTCCGTCTGATGGGCACCACAAGATTACAACAGGCGCGATCGGCGCCAATGGTGCTTCTCGCTCGTGCAGCAAGGAGTCCATCGCCCTCTTGCCCTCTCTCCACTTCTTACCTTTCGCGCCGAGAGCAGCACTGTCAACGCCGAGCGCTCTCAGCATCCCTACAATACTAGCCTCCCGACCATGCAAAGCGATCGTAGCGACATAGCTGACGTCCCAGCACACTGCCCCGCGCTCGCTGGCGGCTCGATGCGTTGGCCGATAGCTTTTCACAGTCGGCGTAAGGGGTAGTGAGAACCTCCACAGAGGTTCCTTTGGCGGTGTCATGCGAGCGCGCTTGGCGTGGAAGAGATGCGTTGGCAGCCACGACTTGTCTTTCTGGCGTTTGCGAAACTTGACTTTGGGGACTGGCGGATCAGCGAGAGCCGCTTTCTTGGGCTTTGGTTTGCGTGTCTTGAGTTGTCCAGGCTTTGGCGGAGGAGCTGGGGTTGTAGATAGCTGAGCTTGGTCGACGATAGGCTTGACGGTGACACTTTCGTCCTTTGCCTTCTCGGCAGCAGCTTTCCGCTTTGCACCCAGAGCTCGTAGTTTCTTCGCGGTCTCAAGTCGAAGTCGCGTGTGTCTCGTCGGCTTCTTCCGCCTAGCAGCCCCAGTAGGAGTCTTGTCATCCTTCATCTACGAGGATGCGTTAGCCACCACGCCTATCTACGCCATCACTCGGCACACCCACCTTCATCCCCGGCCTTCATCAAAGCAGGAGCGACAACATACCTCCCTCTTCGCCCTCTCCTGCAGCCTCTTGGGCACTTTCTTAACATTATGGCTCGCAGTACGCCTCCTCAGCTCCTTGGGCACTTGCTGGAAAGCCCGCTTGGTGAGAGCCTTCTTGCTTCGCACCAGTCCCTGCTCCAGCGCCCGAATCTCGTACTCGCGCGACTTGACGAACTTGTCCACGTCGAGCTCGCCATGCTTGAAGGCTTTCGAAGTTGTTTGGGTGGCGAGAGTGCGCGCATCGCGGATCTTGGAGGTCTGATTGCTTAGTCCATTGGGTCGAGGCTTCTTCGAGGGCCCATTGGAGGCATTGGTCGCAGAGCTTGGGGGATCCTTGCGCTTCTTAGACTGCTGCGTCGTAGCCTTAGCCGGTGGGGGTGCTTTGGGCGGCATCTCTGTGCAGTCAAGCGGCCACCTCGCCGTCTCACCACACGATAATGTCGCGAACCCCTTAGTGGCTTGCTCACTCTCATGGATGCAGATCCCAAAAGTGCATCTGCAGTGACGCCACAGCTAGCAGTGAGCAAGCTTTGTCGCGTGTCGCGTTGCTGCACTCCGCAATAGTGGCTGAGACAATCAATGTTGCATGAACCTGGGCCGCATCTCGACTCGAAACCTGTTGCGTCCTCCACATGCGACGCTATGGTGTATCACACACCTAATTATTGTACTGATTGCACTGCCCATGAGAGACCAACTTCCAACACGCTGACTATGCGCTGACGACCGTACTGCCTTGGCCAGGACTGCGCCACTTCCATCATCTCTGAGCATCTCGCATGGACTAATTGATCTTGGGCTACGTTCGTTATATGTTCACACATCACTCGCTATTGGGAGGAGATAATAAGCAAAGCCATGGCATACGATCAAGGAGCAGCGTATGAGCCGCCACGCAGGCAATATTATGCACAGCAGGAGCAGCAGCAAGCGCCGGTTCGCAAGCAGCAGCACCCTCAGTATCAGCAACAGCAACAGTACAATGACTATCAAGGATATGGCCAAGATTACAACCAAGCCTATGGAGCAGATCAGCGCTACCAGCAAGCTGATCACGGTGGCTACAGCGGAAATCAAGGCTATGAGCAGCAGCATCGCGCATACGAGCAGTCCGGGTATGGCCAGCAAAGGTCGGAGCAGTACTCTCAGCAGCCAGTGAACAGCTACGAACAGTCTCCAGCCAACATTCGCCAGAGGTATGATGATCAGTATGGACAGCAAAACCAATCGACACAGGAACGGTACTACGATCCGAGGTACCAGCAGCGACAAGGGAGGCCTGGCCAAGCTTCGTCAAACGGCCAATATCAAGATCCTCGAGTGCAGCCTGCAGCTCAGCAGATACAGCAGCCAGATGCTAGAGAAGCGCCTCGCCATGACCCACGTAATGGCTACGCTCCACAGCAGCAAGCACAGCCCGTGCAAGCTCCAAGGCAACGCATCGACGCACCGGTTCACGCTGTGCCTGAACCCAGGTCGCAGCGATCCGGTAATGCGCAGCAGTCTGCATATCGGGAGCCTGCCAGTCGCTCTCATGGACAAAGCAATGGGCAGCATTTACGTCCAGTGCAGCCTTCAGCACCTGCGAAGATCACAAAGCCGGATCCCAAGAAGATGACCATGGACGAGTGGAAGGCTAGCGAACGTGCAAAGATGCACGCAGCTGCAGCTGGACCGGAGACGCTAGCACAGGACACTGCATTCCCCACATTTCCGACCAAGAAGAAGGAAGCACGCCCTGGTGGCAGTGCGCTGAGCATGCGGAGCGGAGAAGAACAGCCTCGGCCTTCGACTTCGAGCTCACGTCCGCCTCTCTCCCGCGATAATAGCCATCAGGATGTCGTACCTGCGCCGGCAGAGCAGAGCCTTCAGGTTTACCGACCGAGCCTAGACCGCCAGCCCTTTTCATACGAGCCAAGCCATGAACCAACCCAACCGCGAAATGACGTCCTCCATAGACCGCCAGAGCAATATACACGTGATGCGCCAGCTCGAGACGCGAGGCCGGGTCCGAGCGAAAGCCGATCTCACCACGGCGACGCTCATCACCATCCAGTAGCGCAGTACGAACAAGCAAGTCGTGGTCAGCAAGGCGAAGGCTATGCTCCACCGCCAAAGGCGCGAGCACCCCCAATGGTTGTACCCATTGATACCGCCCACGCGCAGGCACGAAGGCCTGCCGCGATGGACCATCAGCCTTTGTCCCCTGCCTACGTACCTCCGCGACCATCGACTGCACAGGCTGCGCGATCGCCGCTTGCTCGCCAGCCACAGGAGCAGCTTTTCAGTCCCACTTCACAGTACTCCCAATTCGACTCGCCATTGGACCAGCGAGCTCCCCAGCCACCACACCACAACGGATATGCTCAGCAATCCCAAACAAGTCACCATCATCCACACGATTCGAGTGTCGACGACGTATATGCAGGGTACTACGGTGGTCACGCAGTAGAGCCAGTGGAAACGGCTTCGGCACCGGCATCACGCGATCAGGAGATCGAACAGGAGATGCCCGACTTCGACAGCGCAGCACCAAGTCAGACCTCCCAACTGCACAAGCGCCTGCAGACAGCGGATCGACAACCTCCTGGCAGTGCACAGCTGCCAGCGCCACCTCCGATGCCGGCATTCGCGCGGCAGCAGAGTGGGAACAGTGTGCAGTCATTGCCTGTGCAAGGTCGACCACCTTACGCACAGCACGAGGCTGCAGCAACTTCTCAGCCGAATTTGGCGAACATGCGTGGACAGCCTCACGCTGCTCCAAATGGCTTTGTTTTTGGTGTTCCTGGGGAGCCGCAAGCCGCTCACAGGCAATATGGTGCAAACCCTCGAGCGGAGCAACAGCAACAATACCCACAGCCTCGTCCGCCCTACGCCAATGATGTGCAAGAACGCCGGTCCATGGACGATGCTCGAGGGATGCCAGTACGTGGTGGACCCCCTCGGCCGGTACAGATGCAAGGTATCCACCCTGACGGGCGTGGGCCAACGCAAAGACCGGACTTCGACCGCTTGGCTACATCACAGACTGTCATGACAGATTCGGGCCAACAGCGGATGGGCGGCGCACCGCCGACGCGGCAAGGGCCGCACTCACCCCCAGCAATGCACGGTCAGATGAATGGCGGCCCTTTGACGCAGCAACGATCAGCACCAGGACCCGGTCAGCCCCAGCGGCAAAGTAATCCGGACGCCCTGCCTCAACATCCGACACCAGTCAGGCCAGGCTTGATGCAGTCGAGCCCGCCACCTGCGAACAATCGGCCACTGCCCGTGAGGACTTACGATAATCAGTCCATCGCTTCCACGCAGTCACGCAAGCCCTCTCTGGACATCTCCGACCGCCCTATCACTCAAGCCGAGCTCGATCGCCTTCGCGCAGCGGTCGAGGCCAATCCCACTAGCAACAAGACCGCCCTGCTTTACGCCAAAAAGCTGATCGAAGCCGCAGATACGCTCGCCTCGGACAATGGTCGGCTTGATGCTAAGACCAGCCAACGAAATCGGGAGAAGTACATTCTCGACGCCCACAAACGCATCAAGAAGCTCGTGTCAGCCGGCTACCCTGAAGCCCAATTCTACTTTGCAGACTGCTACGGTCAAGGTCTCCTTGGCCTTCAAGTAGACACGAAGGAAGCTTTCAATCTATATCAGGCAGCAGCCAAAGCCGGTCATCCCGCAGCAGCCTACCGCACAGCAGTCTGCTGCGAGATGGGTCCCGAAGAAGGCGGCGGGACGCGGCGAGACTACCCGAAAGCAGTACAGTGGTACCGCCGCGCTTCCGCTCTTGGAGACGTGCCCGCCATGTTCAAGCTCGGCATGATTCTGCTCAAAGGCCTGCTCGGCACCCCTCGCAACATCGGCGAAGCAGCTTCCTGGCTCAAACGCGCCGCCGAACGAGCAGACAAAGACAACCCCCACGCGCTTCACGAGCTTGGTCTGCTTTACGAATCAGGCAACACCAATCCTGAGCTCCGCAACAAGCTCATAGCTGACGATGCGTACGCTTTGCAGCTGTTCCGCCAAGCTGCGGATCTTGGGTACAAGCACTCGCAATATCGCCTCGGGCAGGCCCACGAATACGGCACTCTGGGTCTCGGCATCGACAATCGCGCTAGTATTGGCTGGTACTCGAAGGCTGCCGCGCAAGGCGAGCATCACGCTGAATTGGCGCTGAGTGGATGGTATTTGACTGGCGCTGAAGGCATCTTGGAGCACAATGACACGGAGGCTTACCTCTGGGCAAGGAAGGCTGCAGGGAGCGAACCACCCCTTGCGAAAGCGTTGTTTGCTATGGGCTACTTCTCTGAGCAGGGCATTGGCTGTCCCAGGGATATTGAGGAGGCGAGAAGGTGGTATGGACGGGCTGCCTGTAAGTTCCAGCGATTCATATTGGACGTGACCGCAGTAAGCTGACTGTTGATCATAGCGTACAAGTTCCCAAAGGCGCTTGAGCGGCTGGAGGAGCTGAAGAAGAGTGGTGGCAAGGGTCAGAAGGTTGCGCCTGCGAATGGCAAGCTGACGAGAAAGGATCAGAAGAAGGATGAGGAGAATTGTGCGGTGATGTGAGCACGGGTACATGAACGCCAGGAAGCCACGAAACCGACGAGATACACCATACCGTACTTGTGCTACTATATGTGGCATTGCGAGCTCGAAGTACTAGAGATCGGTACCACTGAGATGACTGCCGGACCGCACGAGAGTTCCGAGATCAAGACCGCATAATTGAACCCCTACGGTCGATTTGGCGGCTCTTTGCCAGAGAGTGCGTTCGAATTACGCCTATAAGACGAGAGCATCGCGCATCTCACAGCGGCCTGTGAACGATACGTCGCTCAGTCAGACTATCTGGAGTACACTGTGCCAATGGATGTGAGGTCGTTTGGCAGTTTTCGGCGCGTGCTATGCAAATGAGACGAATTGTGCAAGTATGAGATGCAACGGCACTTACATATAGCGCCGTCTCATCCGCTCGATGTCCCGCCTCACATTTGCACTGATGCCATCACTTCAATGCGCACAGGCCCGGCGCTCCCGTTACACATTGATGAAGTTGTTCGTTTTAGGCGCGGGCTTAGCGGATCGACAGGTTCCGAATTCGAAACATGCATACCGATGCTTAATCCAGGCTTCACTTACATACATCGGCATACATCTGCGGACGGCTACGCTCCGACTGCCACTCACTTGGTGCCGCCACTATGGTACTGCACAAGATGTCAAATGACCGGACCTCGAGACGCGGGATGTCGCAGGGCGCGTACTGGTATATAGACCAAGCCGCCTCCTGGCAGGTATAAAGCGTCTGCATCCTCATCCTATACTAAACTCTGTTGCTCCTGACGCAGGTACGCCAAGATGCAGTTCACCGTCCAGCAGCTCGCGCTTCTCGCCTCAATCCTCCCTACTGTCCACTCTCATGGCTTCGTCATCGGCGCTACAGTAGGCAAGACGTGGTACCCTGGGTTCGATATCCAGCTGGCATACCAAGCCAATCATCCAAAGGTCTACGGTTGGGACACCAAGGCTTTGGACTCTGGTTTCGTGTCGCCGGATAGCTTCGCGACGGCAGACATCATCTGCCACAAAAGTGCCACACCCGCAGGGCTGCATATCCCGGTGACCGCAGGTGGACAGGTGACACTGTACTGGAGCAACAGCTGGCCGGAAGGACATCAGGGTAGGTCCAGAGCTTGCAATGGATGATTGTAAGAAGCAGTCAAATTGACAGTCTATCATCAGGCCCGGTGCTCGACTACCTCGCTGCGTGCCCCAACAACGACTGCTCGACCGTCACGAAGACCGATCTCAACTTCGCGAAGATCGATCAGGTCGGTCTTGTGTCCGGCTCCAGCCCTGGATACTGGGGCGAGGACCAGCTCGCTGTGGCCAACCGCAGCTGGACTGTAACAATCCCATCGAGTCTCGCGGCAGGTGCATACGTGCTGCGTCACGAGATCCTCGCACTGCACTCAGCCCGATCTGCCAACGGCGCTCAAGCCTACCCCCAGTGCGTGAATTTGATGGTCAGCGGTGGCGGCTCCGCCACCGTCAAAGGCTCTAGCCCAGAGACCTTCTACAGCGCTACCGACCCGGGAATCTTGATCGATATCTACAACAACGCTGCTGGCACCTACCAGATCCCAGGTCCCACAGTCCAGGCCTTCGGTGGCAGCGGCGGTTCCGCCCCAGCATCCTCGACCACGCTCGTAACATCTGTCAGGACCACGACGACGACTGCAAAGGCCACGACGACTACTGCTCCGCCCGTGACAACGACGACCACCAAAGCTGCCACGACAACCACGACCAAAGCTGCAACTACCACGACGAGCGCTGCGGGCGGCTCTGCTTCGCTTTACGCGCAGTGTGGTGGCCAGGGCTGGACTGGACCCACGACTTGCGCGTCCGGCACGTGCAAGGCACAGAGCCAGTGAGTATCATCCGCCTCGAGGAGTGTGATCGGGATCAATCACTGACTTGACTCGCAGGTACTATTCGCAATGTCTCCCGTAGACGGCTAGTATCTGTGGCAGTACTTCGACAGTACCTGCATCTACTTCTTACGCAGCTGTGCCTGGTGCTTACTTGCAAAGTCTATAACACATCAACAGACTTCACAAACATATCTACTACTTGTACTTCTGGTCTTTGAACCCCGCAAGCACCTCCACAGTCCCATCTCCATTCTTCGCATACCTCTCCTCCGCAATCTTCGGATTCAATTGCAGCGTCTGCTTAGCCTTCACCCACTGCTCCATCGTCACGTTCCCTTCAAATCTCGGCTTCACGCCAGCCTTCTGCAGCACAGGCGAGTCCGTGATAGGCAGCAACACGGTATCATTGTGTGGTCGTGCGAAGTAGAGCAGTCCAGTGCGGTTGTATTCTCGCTGATCTGCGGGCGGAGCTACAACGCGATGAACGGAGCTCTTCAGCCAGCCGCCTGTGAGATGCGAGATCGTGTCTGCGAGGTTCACGGTGATGGTGCCGGGTTGCGCGGAGACCCAGGTCCAGTTCCCGTCTTCGCCGAGGATTTGGAGGCCGGCGACGGGTTGGCGGAAGAGCAACGTGACGGTGCCGAGATCGGTGTGGCCGCCTGCCTTGCCGTAGTCGGCGGCTTTCCATTCGTCTTCTGTGCGGGGGTGGTAGATCATGTACTGTCATTGATATCAGAGGAGTTCTAGCGGATTGCTGTCACGTGCGACTTACACGGAAGTGATCCTCCGACTTCTTCTCGAATGTGTGCTGGTTGACTAGGTAATCCTCATCGGGCAGCTGAAGTACGATTGCGAACAAGCGAAGAAGTGGCAAGACTACATTGTTGTGCAGCGCTCGCTGGAACGTCTTAATCTCGGGCAGATGTGCTTGGAGCAGTTCGGGGTAGGTGTATCTGCCCTCAAAGTCGGGAGTGAATCTGCCGAGAGACGTCAGCGTTTGCTCGCAATGTCCATAATGGCCACAGGACTGACTTCGGTATGTTGAAGATCTCGATGTTATCGAATGCAGTCCCAGTGGGACGTCGACCAGGTCGACGCCAGCCGTTATAGTCAGCATTCGCATAATCGACTTCGTGCTTCTCCTTCTCCTCTACAGGCAGTTCGAAGAAGGCTTTGGCCAGGGTGAACTGCTGTTGAACTTGCTCGTCGGTAAGGCCAAAGTTCTTTACGTAGAAGAAACCAATATGATGGACTGCGTGTTCGAGTTGTTTGGCAAGACGTTCCTTGCCACCAGGTCGATCGAAGTCTTCTAGGTCGAGAGTGACTAGCTCGGACCAAGGAAGTGACTCCTTGGTCTCTGGTGGATGCTGGTATGGTGTGAGATTGCTGTAGTCATACTTTTGTACATCTGCACTCGGCTTGAGCGAATGTTGCACTTTGGGTGCTTCTGTGGTAGTGGTGGACATTACTGCTGTGCTTTGAGCGGCTTTACAGACTGTTGAACAATACCCAAGGCTTGAGCATATGCCTGTCTCCAATGCCCATATACTTTGCTGGGAGCGGGGTACATACGTGTATCATGTATCGAGGGATGTACTTCAGTGGAGACCTGCATAAGCCCTATATGGCCTCATATGTCGCCATCGATCAGTAAAGCCACTTGATTGGCTGGAAGACTACAGAAGGACCCAATGTTGAACCTCTGGTGGACCAAATACCACACGCTTTGTAATGTAGATAGCTGTTTTCAGCGTGATAGGCCAATCCTCAAACCTGACGTCCCGGTACTTTTGCGTTCGGCAAAGGTGCAACCGAGTACGTTCTGCAGTCCACGACAGGACTCGGAATGCGGCGCAGCGTCGCGGAGGGTCATGTAGGTATATCCAAGCATGGCTATTCCCAATCTCAGCCGTGCACGAGAGATTGGTGCGGCGGATACAGACTGAAGAGACTCTCCGCATAGTACTGCGGCACTGGACCTGAGGTCGAGGACGCTCCAATGTCATGTGTTTGACTCCAATAAGATTGTGTTCGGCGTGGTCCGAAGGCCTCAGATCGACTTCGACAGAAGGCTGCGCCACGAGGGCAAGATTCTACTGTGCTGTGGGCCTGGCCCAGGTTATCCGACTGCTTCAAACATGCTTTCCTGCGAGCAGCACACCATATGCAGCTGTATGGTGTCATGACTCTGCTTTCTATACCGAAGCTGGGCCGACCAGCGCGGGCCAGGTGAGCAGCTTGTGGTAGTGAATCCGGCCTCCTTTGGATGGCGCCATAAACGCCATCAGGTCTAGACAGCTGATACATAAGATGCCCGCACGTGGCCAAATCGATGCTGTCTGAATTACAAACCTCAGCTCCCGCATTCGATCACTCGACTCATCTCAGTCGGCTTGAGGTCCTGTCTGTTGACCCAGCTTTCTTGGACGATTTCTTACTTCCACCTTGAGAAGATCTTCTCTGCAGCGTCTTCTCCTGCGGACAGATACCAATCGGCAACCATCGGGAGGTCGACATTGATATGGATGTCAAGGCGCTCAGTAGCAAGGCTGATGCCGACTCTGGCGAGGAACTCACGCCCAGTCGAGGTCTACCCCGAAGTCGCCTTTCTCGGTCCTGGCGGGCGTTCCGAGGCTTCATCTGGGACGATCCAGACAAGCCGAAAGCGGAGAAATGGTTCCTCTTCAAGCTTGACTGCTTCTTCCTCACAATAGCCATGTTGGGCTACTTCAGCAAGAACCTGGACCAAAGTAACGTAAACAATGCGTACGTCTCCGGCATGAAGGAAGCGCTTGGCATGTATGGAAGCGAGTTGACATACGCCGGGAACTGTTTCACCGCAGGCTACCTCATCGGACAGCTTCCTGCCGTTATGCTGGTCACTCGCGTGCGGCCGTCGCTACTCATCCCGACTGTTGAACTTCTGTGGACCGTCACCACATTCTCTGCATCGGCGATCAAGACTCCAGGACAGCTGTATGCGATTCGGTTC
>JAVRRP010000143.1:0-27325 GCA_036872775.1 Oleoguttula sp. CCFEE 5521
TGCATCACGATGTCAGACGCCGGCCAGTCTGGCCAACACCCAGACCATTGCTATTGCGCTCGGCGCTGGGTATGTCTGTGGTATTGGTGTCATGTGTGATCAAGGCTAACATCATCACAGCATTCCCCTTCTCTGCGCGCTAGCTGTGATGGTGTGGCTACATCAACGACATGTAAAGAAGCAAAAGATCGAGGACGCCAATGACCCGCACAAGTCGCTCGACTTCGGCATGATGGATGCTCAGCCAGCACAGTCGAAGTGGGCCAAGCAACGGAAAGGCGTGCCCGAGATGAAGGTCACCGACACCAGTAATGGTGCTGTGAGGCCAGACATGAAGTCGCGTCAGCTCTCCATGGACATGAGCTTGGGAAACCCATACCTTCTGCCGGCCGAAGTGAGCAACTCGCGTGGCTCCATTCACAGCATGTCCCGCTCGTTCAATGACGACAACGATCCCTATCGCCCAGTCACGATGCTGAAGAGCGAGGTTGGACCGAATGGATCGTTCCCAGGCTTCGCACGGCAGTATAACGACAAGTCCTCGACTTACTCGTCTGCTGCCACGAGTGTGCAATCTGGCAATGAGCAGTCTGGCCTGATCAAGAATGCACAGAGGATGTCTCAATCATACCCGAAACGCGGACAATCCCAATCGCCCCACGACTCGCTTACCTCTGGCGAGCAGCCAGTTCGCCAGATGCACAGCCAGGCAAACAAAGGTCCGCCAAGCGGAAGACCCAATCAGGGCTCTGACGCGCCGTTGCCGAGCATACAGGAGCCAGGCCGAGCGTTAGAGACCTTTACACCACCTCCGCCACCGCCTCCGCCCACAGAGAAGCCGTCTGCAGCACGACCTCCACGAACATCATCGAATGCTGCATCTGCTCGGTCGGGATCGCTACCTCCGCGCAAGGACTCCGCTCCTTCACGTAAACCTGTGACATCTCCAATCGCGACCAGTGAGGCCTTCAAGCAATCAGCTCCCACGCTCCCACACATTAGCATACCGACATCAGAATACGACATTGACCCATCCTTCATTCACGTCGATCCACCAGCCGCGCAAGTCCCCGCTGCAGTCCCTCGCCTTGCTCGACCTCAGATGGCACAGAACCGCCTTTCGGTCATGGGCACCAGGCCTCTGCCGTCTGACCTTCCCGAGGACAACCCAGAGATTCGAGCGAATAGAATCCGTTCATTCTACAAGGAGTACTTCGATGATAAGAAAGGCGCTCCGGCTGCTAAGTACCAGGAAGATGTCGACCCAGCATATCTCGATGGCGCAATATACGAGCTCAGTACCGGAGGCTTCATCAGCACACAGCGTCCCTTCGCACAGCCAGTCGGACGAAGGGCTATGACGCCGCTACCCCGAGGTGCGCGCACGCCAATCGGATCCGGTTCCTACAGCCCGCATCGCCGTCACCAATCCACGCAGTCTGCTCGTCCTGGCCCCCGTGGTCGTGCACAGTCGATGCCGAAGAAGCGATTGCCACCTCCTGCACCCTTGAAGTCATTGCCGACTCCACATCTGCTCAAGGACGACACCGCTATCTTCAACGCCGATGACTTTGCGCCTCCGACTACCTACAGAGACAGACAAGCTGGACGCACTCCCGACAGTCCTCGAGGTGGCGCACGGCCTTACAGTCCGGTCGTGGCTGCTCACAACCCACTGGCTAGTGCATTCGACGAGCTCAGTCCTATGCCATCCCCACATTTGCTTCGCAACTCGAGTACCTTCACGGCGCTCGACTTTGCCGCGCCACCGCGCTTCCGAGGACAAGATGGTGCGAGTGACGCTGGTTCTATTCGCTCCAACAAGTCGAGTCTCTCCGCTGCTCAGCAAAGTGCCATCCGCTCAGGCGCTTATCGCGTCTCTCGTCTGCCTACCGATATGGTCGGATCGAAGGACGACCTTGCCGCGCAGCTCAAACCTAGCTGGAACATGAGACGAGGCGACAACATCATGGGCTGATCCAAGTCATCTCCACAACTCTGCTTACAGCTTCATGAACCTCAACACGACGATCAGGAACCACTACATCGTCTTCTGGCCACCTCCAGCTTCTGGTGGCACTTCGCGTTCACGCAGCTCGACACTGCACATACTGGTCGTGTGCACTGTACAGGCTGCTATGACATCTTTTCCTGCATAGCCTCTCCATGAATGCAGGCGAGCTCGGTTCTCGCATTGCAACTTCCAAAAGGATGGGTCTTCGGCGATGTAATACATAGATAGGTTGCTAATGTTTTCATGTATCATAGGCCGGCGCGCCTCTTAGCTTTTCGTCCTCGTTTGAGGGTTCACGAAGCTGGTATGGGGTGTACATATTCGGCAGCATCATAAAGCATTTGGTGACACGAACACAGTCACTTCATCCCAATTTGTACATGCTAGAAGACTTATCCCATCTTCGCCCCCCTAGCATCCTCATCATACAACCCCTCACTCTCAACCCACTTCGCCACACCCTCTGTACACAACCCCCTTACAACGTCCCACTCCCCCGCCTTCGCAGCCTTGCGAATCTTCGTACTACTTACCTCTGCTTTCTCGTTCGCCTCAACGACCTCTACCTGCTGCGTCCACTCCCGCTTCCCGCCCTCAGCCTCCAGCTCTCCCTCTCCTAGCCGAGCAAGCCAGGCCCGCTGCTCGGCTACGGAGCCGAATTGAGGATCTGGACGGAGCGTCACGCGGAGTGAGTGCCCGGCGTCAAAGTAGGGTTGTAGGGCTGAGAGGGGAGGGGAGAAGGAGGGATAGTACTTCGGGGCGAAGAAGCGGGTGGCTGTGTCGAAGCCTATGAGGTGGACGTGTTTTGCTTTCTCGCCGGAGGGGTTGGGAGGGTAGAAGGCTTGTGGGCTGGTGGAGTCGGCATCTATGGCTGCGGATTTGTCGGTATAGTAGGGGGCTGTTGTGACACCGATGTCGATCGAAGGGCATGAAGAGTTGTTTGAAGTGGCTGAGGAGATGAGACTGGAGAGGATGTCGGAGGCGAAGATCGTCATCAACGTCAGTCTTTGATCAAAAGATGCTGCCGAGGGGGCTTTGTCGGCGTTCTGGGTGCTGAAGAGGAGGAGCAGGCGGTGTGGCGTTGGGATCCTTGAGCTGTTTGAGTGATGCAGAGCAGACTCGACGAGTGTTTGGTGGGCTATGCTTGGAGGGTTGAAGGACGAATCGAGGATGAAGAGGGTCCGGGGAGAGTCTGAAGAGGCGACTGGGGTTGGTGGTTGGGGTTTGGTTGGGTCTGAAGGGTTGATCGTTTGTAGGACACGGACCTTGGACGTCGAGGATTGAACAGCCTCGAGTGCTGTGTCTAGATTCGTTGCCAGAGTCTTGTAGGTCTTTTGGAACGCCATGTCTTCGTTCGTCATGTTGTCAACCAGATCGTCCAGGTATGGTTGATGTCAAGTGCGGCCATGTATTCCTGATTGTGCTTTTGCCCTCGGAGGCGAACACGTAGGTTCGAATAGTGGTTGATCAATGATTGATTCTAATCAGGATCAGTCAGGATTCGATCTTTGCAAGAGAACCTATGTGCTCATCCTCCACCACTGATGATGGTGATCGTTGATGGTGCTGTACATGTCATCATGACTGGTACGAAAGTTACGCCGAGCCCAATCCCTCTCTGTTTCCAACCGCATCCTCGAGCTTCAGGGCTTCACGCATCAGCGAGATATTGTGCTCGTGTCTCTCGATTCTCACATATCATGGCTTCCGCTGGAAAGGCGGCGAAGTCAGCCGTGTCGGCTGCTGGGCGCGACGCGCAATGGAAGGTCAGTAAAGACCACCACTGAGCACTTTTGAGAGCCGGCGTTGACGAGCAACACAGAAGTACACAGTCCAGCCCACTGGCATCTACGCACGCATCAACAACTTCTTTGCCATCGACCCTAAGCGCTCGACTGGTATTCCCATGAACCCTCAGTTCCGCAACCCAACACCCGGCGGTAACGACCCGGCGCTCTACGATGATAAGGTCACAGTACCGGCGGGTGACATCGCGGAGAACCCATACTGGAAGCGCGATGTGCGACGACAATATCCACAGTTGTCGGTGGTAAGGCAGCCGGACGTAGTTGCACTCCTGTCAGTGGGATCAGCAGCTGCACCGAAGGAGGACGTGCTACAGATCGGTGATGCAGGGAGCAAGCAGCTTGTGGCGTTGAAGGAGGAGGGTGAGAAGGGACTGAGTGCGTTCTTCGAGAAGGAGAAGGGCATGGCGAAGGGAGTGTTAGGTGCGGACGGGCTGCCGCCGAAGCCAGCGAGCCGGCATTTGCAGGGAAAGCGGTACACATTGCCAGGGCCAGCGGATCAGGCATACTCGGACTCGTATGTCACTCGTTCAACTAGGGCCACTCTCGCGCTGACAACATTGCAGATACCCGTGCAGAGTATTTGTGTAGAGCACCGTCTATACCCTAGTGTACATATCAACCTAACATCTGTAGACCCGTCGCTGACTATGCAGCTTGATTGTTGTGCTGTGAGCGAGGTGACAACTCTGGTGTGTGACCCGCTATATGTGACGCGAAAGTAGCCTGTAGCCTGAGGAGGAAGGCACGACTCCTTGAACGGGCAAAACTCGACTTCACCTTTCAAGTCAGCACCTTCACCCTCACCGCTATATCTCTAAGAGATTGCGGCGTCTGGCGGAGCATGCCTCCACGCGGTCATGGATGACACAGCTGTAGTGCACGATCTAGACGTCCTCGAGATCGTGTTCAGCTGCGGCGTCTGTCAGGCCACAGTATCTGATGTCTATGCAAATCGGGAAAGCAACAAGGGCTTTCACAGCAATTCTGGCGACGACGATGGAGTTGTCACTCGGATGTGGATCGCCGACTGCACCCATCTGTTCTGCGGCAAGCATTTGCCTGGAGGCGGTGAGAGATGTTGTGTCGTGACATCGCAACTCGAGTCTGACGATGATCACAGCCGCACCATTCCATCGGCAAGACTCTCAGCCCGAGGCGGCCTGTCCGCAGTGCATCTTCGATGTCCATGACGACAGTCCGAGAAAGCTGTACGGCATTAGAGGCTTCCGAGCTGGCGAATTCGACGCGATGCCCCCGAGAAACTGGTTAAAATGCCCCCCTGCCGAGATCGAAGCTTCATCAACTGGAATGGAAGCAGTCAGAGTAGGTCCAAGACCATTCTGCTATCGCACTACCTTCGCTGACTGTCAGACAGTTTCAATATGTAGCGCTCGCACGCTTCGCGCAGAAGACACACGCTCGATGCAAGGCTGCCGAGCACACGCAGGCGGTGACTGAAGCGGCACATTCAGGCGAGCTGGATGATAGAAAGCATGCGGAAGCCGAGCTTCAGCGCGTGCAGCATGAGATCTCCCTCACGCGTTCGACTTATGAGAAGGACTTGGCGCAATTGCGGAAGTGGCAGAAGCGAGAGGGAGTGATCAATCATTATCTTGGCATCGTTCCCCAGATGGCAAAGTGAGCGGCTGTGCCTCTATAGCAAAACACATAAGCTGATTATGATAGGGACCTAGCGCAGATGCGAGCTCAGCTCGCCGACCTTGGCTATGTTGTTCCCGCACGCGACTATCAGTACCGAGACGATGCTCATCACCAAAGTAAGGGAACAACGCAGTTAACTGCGCAGGCAGACGTCGCGGAGGCTGGTAGGTTTCCGTCAAGCTCCACTACTGCCGGTATGTCACTTGGCGCTGTACAGTTGAATCAGAGGTTGACATAAAGACTAGTGGGAGACCCACCGTCCAGCAACTATATGAACAACAAGCGTCACATGATCGAGAGTCTCCCTGAGACGAGGGACTCTCGACCGCTCAATGGTATGGACAAGCAACGCACGAGTAGCCGCGACCTTATGCCGCCTCCGTTCTCGAAACCATCTCGCAGATTGATAGCTCGAGATGAGCGCAGAGATCCTGCTTCAAGTCAAATCAAGCCTGTGCAGGCGCGGCATATCATTTCACAAACCATGTCCGGGAGGCCGACCCAGAGGACGGCTGCTAGCTTCCATGCCTTTCCGACGCAACGACCCTCTAGACCGTTAGATCGCCCTGGAGACTTGCTCGAGCATGCAGCATACACTAAAGAGACACCGGTCGACAATACACGATACGATGAATCGATGCAGATCGCTCCGGCGGTGCAATCAAGTCAGACATGGGACATGCCGGGCCGTGGAGCACATCGACTCCAAGATTTTGCGGCACTCGTGCGTCACGAGGACAGTCGATCTTCGCGAGTTCGCCACTATGGTTCGGTGTATGGCACCGTAGCAGCACAACGAGAGACGCAGGATCGTGAATCTGTGCAACTTTTTTCTGGACACGTGCCGTACGCGAGACCACCCACGACATCGCCGGATACATATGCTACACCGCAGCGGCCTAACCGACCACCTCAATCGTCCGTAATCAGTCCATTCTTCCATCGCAGCGGCGTTCCATCTTCCGACGCTCGCATGGACGCACGCGTGCCTTCGCAACAGAGCTTCTGCAATTCGCGTCAGCCAATTTATCAATGCCATTCTCAGCTCGATTCAGAATGGCGAGACGGACAGCAGGTCAATTTAATTAGCTATCCTCGATCGCCAGATGCAATGAGTCGCTCAAGTAATACTCGGTCCGTGAGGGGCCTGCAACCAGACTACCATCACGACTATCGGAACAAAGGCGAATCGTGGCGACCTCCCGGATCGCATGTCGGTGATGTGAGAGCTACAGGCCATCGACCTCATCTGACCAACCCATACCAGCGGCTGACAGCGTCGCGCAGCAGGATCACATTGCCTCCTTCGTCCTCTCAGATCAGTGATGCAGGGCTGTCACACATCCGCGGCGTGCGCGGCACGTTCGGTCATACACCACCGCATGAGCGTGTCGAACATCACACAGGCCTCCAAGCATCGCGTGGCTTGTTTACTGCAAATGGGAGGAGGAGCGTGCGTCGATAGTCGAGTTGCGAGTGCTTACTGGATGATGTGAAGGCTGGGTGGAAATCGAAGGAACGAAAGATTTGCTCGTATCAAAGCAGGTGCGTTGCTAAGAAAGTCGCTTGCTCGGTCAGAATCTCGCATACTTACATTACGTTTGATTCTGGTATGCACTTCGAGTAGCTGAACAGAAGACTCTCTCCAAAGTAGCAACAAGCCATCAGTCTCGGCTTCGTGATGAAAGTATGACCCACTTGCTGACATCATTGTACCGTTCACAGAGTTCACCTGCAGTTCGCACTCACATACAACGGGCAGTATGTGACATTAGGCGTCGAGTCAACTGAAGCACCTCACTTAGACTACTCGAGGTGAACAGACAGCCAAGGACACTGGGAAATTCTGTACACCACACCATCACTTCCATTTCAACAGTCACCATGTCTCGCCCTACAGCTAGTCGCTCGCAGTCCACAAATTGGGCTGGCGGAGCTGGATCTCGCATACTAGAGGGCAAGCTCGCCGTCGTGACCGGAGCCTCTCGTGGAATCGGTGCAGCAACATGCGAGAATCTGGCAGCCAAGGGCGCCTCACTGGTCATGAATTACACCAGCGACTCCTCAGCCAAGAAGACCGCAGCACTGGCGAAGAAACTCGAAGAGGCCCACGGCATCCGATGCCTACCTGTGCAAGCAGACATGGGTACCGAGAAAGGTCCCGCTCACTTGATCGAGATCGCTTCGAACAACTTCTCGCATCCGAAGACGAAGAAGTTCCAGATCGATATCCTTGTCAATAACGCTGGCGTTGCGAGCAATCGACTTGTCGAGGAGTGCGATGTTGAGGATTTTGCGCAGCTGTACAACGTTAATGTGAGAGGGCCGCTGTTGTTGATGAAGGCTGCGATACCTTACTTCCCCCATGATCGGAGTGGAAGGGTCGTCAACGTCTCGTCAGTCAGCGCCTCACTTGGGTTCGCAAAGCAGTCAGTGTAAGTTCGGTCAATCTCGCTGACCACAGACCTCGCGTCAGCTCCCTTTGAGGCCGCTCGATGTATCGTGGCTGACTCGAGGTAGATACGGCGGCACGAAAGCGGCACTGGAAGCCATGACGAGAACATGGGCGCGTGAGCTTGCCGAGAGAGCGACCGTCAACGCTGTCAACCCTGGGCCAGTCGCGACCGACATGTACAGCGGTACTACGCGCGAGTTTCAAGAACAGATGAGCCATTGGACCATCAACACGCCTCTGGCTGCCGTCAGGCCTGGCATTGATCGAGAGAAGTTCGTCGAGGACGCCAAATTTGCAGGAGGAAGACCCGTGAGCTCCGCCTTGACTGCTCCTGGTCGTGATGCAAGCTGACGATGTCGCGCAGGCATACGAATCGGATATCGCTGGCACTATTGCCATGCTCTGTACGCCAGATTCGGGATGGTGTACTGGTAGCGTGATATGTGCGAATGGAGGCTTCAAGTTCAGCACGTAGAGCCGACGTCTTGCAAACATCCATGGCGACGTTGGAAGGTCTCGTTGCGCACGCTTTGGGAATCTACCTCGAGGGCTGGAAGAGCATTGCAGTGCGGCTGTGGGTCTGCTACCACTACCTGTAGCATGGGCGGATGGACGTTATCCCGGTGGAATCGCGGATGGAGTGAAAGTCATGGAATCCATCCTCTGTGAGAGGATTCCACGCTGTTCGTGATTGGCAATGTTTGCGAGAACCTGCCAACCTGCATAGGCTGCATGGCGCTCGGCCAATCAGCGCGCAGTACTTAGATCCTACGGCATCATTTCGCCGTACCCCATATTCATGGAGCTTCCCTTCTCGTTTCACTATCCAATTCTTTGAATATGTTCGCTCGCATTCGCATCGCCCTTTACCAATTTCACGGATGACCTTGCTCCCGCCTCACGACGTCGCGCTCGCAGTGAGTTATAGTCGGGAGCATGGCAGACTGTCTGAAGTTGCTGTCAAAGGTGATATAGATTGGCATTTCTGTAGGATATGCTCGACATCTACTTCACAACAGTACCCGTTCTCAGCTTTATCACATCACCATAATTGATATCAGCAAGACGTTACCATGACTGTTCCACCTCACATCCTCATCTCCGGTGCTGGCATCGCGGGCCCAGCTCTCGCCATTCTCCTCAACCGCAATGGCTTCAAGACCACCATCGTCGAGCGTTCAGCCTCAATCCGCATAGAAGGCCAGCAAATCGACCTTGTCGGTCCCGGCATTCAGGCCGCCCGATTCATGGGCGTCGAGCAAGCGATCCGCGCCCGTACCGTCCACGATGATGGCTTGCGGGTTGTTGATGTCAACGACAGGGACATTGGTCGCTTCCCCGTCTCGGACAGCGTCAACAGCCCTGTGCGTGAGATCGAGATCCTCAGAGGCGATATGGCGGATGTGTTCTACCAAGCTTCGAAGGACGAGACCGAGTACATCTTCGGCGACAGCATCGCCGGACTTACTGAGAAGGATGATTGCGTCACTGTGAAACTCGCCAGTGGTGCGGAACGAGACTTTGACCTCGTGGTCGCTGCCGACGGACTGGGCAGCCGCACCCGCGAGCTGGCCTTCGGCAAACCCAAAGAAGGCTACGTGAGGAGCCTGAAAGGCTACATAGCAACTTTCATGATCCCGTGGGAGCCTCAAGACGAGACTTGGAGCCGTTTCCATCTTGCAGCCGGAAGAAACGTTCTCATCAGACCTGACAAAGCCAGGAAACAATCGGGAGCCTATTTATGCCGCATCAACGACAATGAGACTGACGAGATCATCGGCCTGCCACAGGCAGAGCAGAAGGCTCTGCTGAAGCAAATCTTCTCGGGTATGGGCTGGGAATTGCCTCGAATACTCGATCACATTGACGAATCCGAAACCTTCTATCTTCTCCGAACCGCTCAAGTGAAGATGGACTCGTGGTCTACCGAGAAGGGCCGAGTCGTGGTACTGGGTGATGCCGGATACGCTCCCAGCGGCGTCACTGGACTCGGTACGACAGCTGCCCTTGTTGGCGCTTACATGCTGGCAGGATGTTTGACAACTCACCGTGGGGACATCAAAGCAGCGCTGGTAGCGTACGAGCGCGATATGCGGCCCTTCGTCACCAAAGCTCAAGTCGTGCTGCCTGGTGTGCCGGGCATTGCGAATCCGCAGACTGAGGCGGGGACAACGGCACTGCGTCTGGCTGTGAAGGTGGGGAGTTTCGCGTTGAATACGGGAGTTCTGACGGCGGCGGTGTGGCTCTTCACGCCTCTGCAATTCATTGGCAATAAGTTGGGGATTGTTAAGGCGGTGTTCGGGGGGAGTGCAGGGGAGGAGAAGCTACGGGTATATGAGAAGATGAGAGGAATCGAGGAGAGTGTTGATGGCAAAATTGTAAGATAGGCCTCTGACACTGTACCGCGTCCCCCAAGTTCTCCAAAACTGTGCGTGCCCTGTCGAAAGACTGAACTGTGACTACTGATTCTATATGTGCTGCGGTGCAGCGTGAGCGCACAGGAACTTTGGGCTTCTGGCCGCAACTTCGTACGCAGCTGTAAAACACGCTCCCAGCAGTGAATGCTACCATGCAGTGCCAAGGAGGAGAGAAAGCTGTTGATCCCCCGAGGGAATTCCGCCGCTCATATCTCACCGATGGTATAGCGATGATCCCACAATGCCGACTATAGTAGCCGTGCCCGACTTCAGGCATTCGTGGCACCGGAGCGACGCGCACCTCTGCTGCAAGTGCCGTTGGCGATCATCTCCCTCTCCTTGCAGATCTGGTCATGCAGCCAAGTCGTCGAAGAAGCGAAGTACGCCTTTGGTCCAGCCGGAAACATTTGCCGAAACCCCTGATTGAGCCTTTCCACTTGACAATGATAGTGGCTAAGCTCGTCCAACGTACGCCGCTCGAATTGTGCAGTCCGGAGCAGGGCAAGGAGAACATCGTTGGCCAGAACAAAGGTCTCAGTCAACTGCAAGCGATCCGGGGCAGCGGCATTCGGACGAACGTCGATGGCTGCGAATGCCCGCCAGGAGAGGTTGACCAGTAGCTCAGCCCGTGAAGCTGCGTCTATTGGCTCATCGATGGTTTGATGAAGATACTGTATCGACCGGCATGCTTCTACGAGCGCTGCAAGCACACCTGCGACCAGATTGGTATCAGGTCCGGTGCTGTTGTCGTCGTTGGGGGCGATGAGGCCAGTTGCAGCGTCCAAGTCATCCTCGAAATTATCGCAGATTGCATTGTCGGAGTTGACTTGGTTAGCCTTTCCAACATCCTTGTGACGACCATACGGTGGTAGGTACTCTTTTCTGTTCAGGCTGCCGTAGGGGGGAGGAAGTCCTTCATAAGCATTGCTCGAGCGATCTGGACGTTCCTCGTTCTTGAAACGGCACGCTTCCTCGAGGTCGCCCTGCATCTCCTGAACGGTCTGCTGCAGGTCCCCGACCTCAAGTTGCCATCTCCGACGATCAGTCGCCGCATCTTGCTGCGCCTGCTGATATGCTGCCTGTAGTCTCTGTGCCTCCTGGCGCGCCGCTGGTTCCGGGTCCCCTCGATCCCGCGTGTGGATCTCCGTGATGCGTTCGACGTGCCGCTGCGACATACTGAGGTCGAACAATGCCTTCTGCAGCTTGAACCCAACCTGCTCTCGCATCTCGGTCTCGCGGTCCAGATCGTCTGACATGTCCCTGGCTCGCGCCTCTGCCGCCGCCTTGTCTGTTAGCAAGCTCTGCTTCTCCAATTGCCAAGCGATCGCAGCATCTTCCCGTTCCCTTTTCTCTGACTTCGCTATCATCTTCATCGCCGTACAGTGAATACTGATGTGTCTCTTGTGCATCATCACGTGTCGTAGCCTGGCCCTGCAGCTATCGTTGGCACATGTCCTGTCTGGCTGTGCTACGTCCGCTTCGCTAGTGAAGAAACAATTCGAAGGATTGCAGCCAACCTTGCGCCGAGCACCATTGTGATTTGCGTTGCTGGAGTCGCCAATGTCCGCTGTTATGTCCGCAGCTTTCCTCTTCTTTCGTGCCGTGCTCGCATTGCTCGAATGGTGCTCTGACATGACCTCCGGCTGCATTGTGTGCTCAAAGCTGTGCTTGAGCTGCGACTCGGTCTCTCGGGTGTTTGAAGACATTCTCGAAGGACGGTACAATCACTCATGCCATATTCCTAGGAGTGTAGACGCTCACGAGAGATCGTTGACGGTCGGACTGCTTGCAGATGCCGCATGGCGGATGGCGGAACCGCAGGGTCGAGGGTATTGGCGTGGTCGTGGTGCGGTGTTTCGTGTAGCTTGCAGTGTAGCTTGCGGTGTATTTAATTGAGTACAGCTGCATCAATAGTAGTTGGCAGAGTCCAGAGGTCCAGGTGTGGTCAATGTAGACCGTGTAGCCCACTGTGAACGCGGGGTGCACCACGCGCTTCTAGCGCGTCAAAGAGCGGAAGTGCGTGCATATGGACGACGACAGCATGTGTATACCGTACCTATCATCAAGATCTACCCGCTCGACTTCGTTGCGTCACTGTCAAACGGACCGCATCAGGTCCCGGACGCGGAAAGACGCCCACCATGACATTGTCGTAAAGTCAGGACCTCGACTGAGACCATGACCGACTTCACGTTCGACGGTGTCGACAAGAGCACTTTCAATAGCCTCTTGGAGCAGTATCCGACGTGCGTGCCAGACAAGCTCAAGTCACTCGACGAGCACAGGTTCAATGGACTGCCCACTGTTCTTGCAGAGCGGAAGGCGGAAGGGAAAGTGTATCTATCTAAGGAAGAAGTAGCAACGCTAGTGGATTGGAAGCTGTAGGTGATTTGAAAACTTCCAGGCCAACGCCTTTGCCGTCAGAAGTTCGCATGCTGATCAACGGAAGTTCTCACGGCACCTTCCGACCGTCACTAAAGGGGCTGGTCTTGCAGAACAGTCCAGAGTTCGTCCTCGAAGTCACCACTGATGGTCTGTCTGCTTCAAGTGATGATCACCTCGAAGCACGTCTCAAGACCTTGTGCAAGCTCAAAGGCATCGGACCAGCTACTGCGTCACTTCTGCTCGCTGTCAATGATCCAGAGGGAGTTCCCTTCTTCTCTGATGAGCTGTTCCAATGGGCGTTCTGGAAGGATGAGACTGCTGGTCGCTGGGATCGCAAGCTTAAGTACACTCCAAAAGAGTACCGTGAGCTCGTGGCTCGAGTCGCAGAGCTCAGGTTTCGAGTGGCGGGCGTGAGTGCAGCAGAGATCGAGAAGGTGGCGTATGTTCTTGGGAAGAGGGAGCAGGATCTTGCGATCGTCGCGGAGGCGCGCCAGTCTAAGGCATTAGACGTTGATGTGGAGTCGAAGCCATCGGCAAAGCGGAAAGTCGATGAGGTAGAAGCTGTATTCGCTGCAGAGGAGAAGCCGAAGAGCCGAAAGGTAGCGAAAGCGCCTGAAACGCAGGTCAGCAGTGGCAAGGAAAATAGCGTGAGCAGACGAAGCACGCGTTCCACGAGAAAGTGAGCAAGCGAAGAAGTCTTACCTTTCCGTCTCCGAACAGTTCACACTCTTCTATGATTCTGTAAGCGCAACTGCGGAACCTCACCCGTCACTCAATATCGGCAGGAGAGCAGACTCATCATGAGTATCTTCACTCGAGAATCAGGTCTCTCATAGACAGGACAGCATGGCGTTCGACGGTTGTGGGCAAGCTGATACAATCGTAGGAGAGCGTTGAGAGTATTGGAGAAGCTGCCTCTAGCGATGATTGTTACCGATCATGTGGTGTCAGGCGACTTGCAGCAGCACATGCAGAATCACCGTTCGTAATCCTTGCCCGATCCTGCCTAGTCATAGTCCAGCTGGTCGCGTACATTGTAGTACCCGCCATGACCATGCTGGGCAGGCATCTTCACGTTTGCCATGCTCGCGCCTGCGGGCTTGGGAGCATCGGCTTCCTCCCACTCCGAACGACACAGCGGGCAAGTGACGCGACCGTAATTCGCATTCCTCCATCCAGCGAAGCACTTGGTGTGAAAGTTGTTGCTACAGGCAGCGCGGCACCAAGTCGCTTCTTCGGCTTCCTCAAATTCCATGAAGCAGATCGGGCAGTCACCCTCCATAGGCTTACGCTTCCCGTCCATGGCCTCCTCCTCGATAGCCTGCGCGGGGAGTGCTGGTGCGCCTGCATCGATCTCCTTGAGCTCCGAAGTCAAGAATGCAGTCTGGTAGCAGAGGTGCTCAGGCGCTTTGAGCACATAATGCAGAACGTAGAGTGCGTGCTTGCATAGACCTTCACCACTCGATCGAGATTTGAAGCTGGTATTCGGGCAGGAGCACGTTGGCAGGAGAGATATAACGACCTGAAACGTCAGTCAGCTAGCGGCAGGCAGGCGAGGCTGACGCTCGGGGATACATACAGTGTAGACATTGCCCGTAGAGCCAGCAATCTTGATCTCGTGGTAAGGGCAAGCATCATCGTTCGCGTGGCAGTCCTCCTCGAAGCCACGAGTGCGCTCAAGAATCACCATCTTCTGAGTCCGTGCTCGCCCAAGAAAGGTCTCATAGGAGTCGGTTGCTTCCGGCACGGTCCTGACAAGTCAGCATGCGCTCTCCGCGGAATTACAGGATTGCTTACGGTTTGATGCGTGTCTCCACCTGGCCGTACGATAGGCGCGGGATGCGAGAGACTTGACGTTGACGGCGGTCTTCGAACGATGTCGCCATGATGGCTGCTAGTGACATAGCTTTGCCATCTCCATCAAGCTTGACTTTCTGCGGGACCGGATAGACTGGTGGCGGGCGCTTCTCACCAGGTGGACGTTTCATGGTAGTGACAAGACGCATGACACCGTCATCGTCGGGCTCGCCGATGCCCTTCCTCTGAGAGACCTTGGTCGACTTCTTGCGCGATTTGGGTTCGTCGGCTGGCACCTCTTCTTCTTCGTGACAGTCATCTTCGACTTCCAGCGCGTCGTCGTCGTCGTCGTGAGAATGGTACTTCTTCTTTGACGGCTTCGCGAGCTTGATATCCTCAGCCTGTTCGTCTGCGTAGGATTTGACAGCTCTTCTCACACGTCCAGAACGTCGGGGTCCGCTGCTATCTGCCATATTGGACGGCCGTGAATGCTCCAATCGTACCTGTGAGAGGTCTCAAGAATGTTGTCATTGATAAGGTCCAAATTGAGGTGTGGTGTCGTGGTCACACGAAGCAGGCAGGAACTAAGCACACAGGCGCCAGCCTTGGCGCGACCTGAACGGATGGACTCTCACCTCACCACTAGCTCTCGAAACATTCGAAACGTAGGTAGTGCTCTCATCAACATAGCTGCGTACATTGCAAATGCTGCTGCACCCGCGAGAAGTCGAGTGTCGAGCTGAGATTGCGAGAGCGCGCTTTCCGTCTCACTTCGGGGTGAATTGCAGTCTGCGGATTCCTTGCAGTGAGTGCGCCTGCACAGGTATTGGAGTGTCTCAATATGTTGGAGGAACGAAGACCCTTGTACAACGGGTACATTAGATTCATGGCGACAGATCATAATCACCGTCCTTCATCAATTTGACTATAGCACGTCGATTCTCCTCCCATCTTACCCACGCCGCGCCCTGGAGTAAGCAGTCCGCAAGATCGTCCAGTTTGCCCACGTCGCTGGACTCGGCTTCGGAGTCCTCTGCACCTTTCTTGCGTGTTGAAGACCGTCTGGCCGTGGTGAAAGCGTCCACAACGGACTTGACTTCTGGCTGCAACTGCAGCGACACGTCACCCTCTCCCTTCAGCCAACCTCGTGCCACAGCGATCTTCGCTTTCTTGTCCACTGAGCGTGCTGCATTACCAGTCATGGTGTTTGTGCCATTGGCGTCGTTTTGGAGCAATTGACTAGTAGTACGAAGCTCCTTGTCCGTGCCCGCAGTCCAGAACTTTGCCACCATTGCAGGACTTACTTCATGCAGCGACGGCGCAAGGTAGTCTTTAGTGCTCACGTTGACAGCGTTGTGCGCCTGAAGGCATGCCCAGAGCATGCCCTCGAGCATGTTGACGCGTAGAGTCCATTCCTGAATGGCTGACCCACCGCCTGACCGGAAGCGCTGCCTTTCAATGAGAATGGTCGTCGGCTTGTATTCCAGCAGCTCGGTCGTGATACCATAGGCGACCTTCGACATGACTGACGGAGTGAAGGCATTGGCTGGCAGCTTGCGACTGATCGAATTATCGGCACCGCCCTTGCGGTCAGTTTTCGCGGCCGATTCGGGCACGAGGCGGCCGAGTAGGTCCAGTCTTCTCCACTCCCGTACTCGGAGACTCGTCGTCAATGGCGCAGGCGCGGACGTTGATTGAAGACTTGCAAGGTCCAGTACACAATAGGCCAGATTGCGAATACCCATGTCGATGCTGAGGATGCGACTGGGTTGAGCAAGCAGACGCGATTGCGGTAGTCCAGATCGCAGGGTCGTCGCCAGCTCAGCTTTGGTCCCAGTCGAAGGCAACCCAGTCAGGAATGCCATGCGCTGCAGCGTCCTGGACTTCAGGCCCCCCAATTGAGCCATCGCATTTAAATCTAGGCGCTGAAGGTCTTCTCATAGAAGCGCGGTAGAAGGAGATGATCTCATGATGGGCCGGCCAAGATGACCATAGAACGTGCCATCACTTCAGTATCTTTGCTCCTGGATAATCGCATGTGATGAGTTGGAGAGTAATGCTACGTGATGGACATAAGAAATCTAAGGATTACTCTTTAGTGTGACCGTGCGCCATGGTCGGAAGTGAGGCCTGTCAGTAGCTCGTGAACGGCTTGCATATCAGATGGCCCAATTCAGTGGCAAACACTGCAGCCGTGGGCCGTGATGTGAAAGGTGTAATCGCAAACATGGCGGCCAATCCGTAGATTTGTAAATCCCCTGGGGACTGATGGCAGTGACCGAAAGCGGCTCGGAATTCGACAATGAGACGAGCTAAGAATACCCAGAGCTTACGTGTATCTATGTAGGTCCAATGCATGTGCTCTTCTTTTCCTCGCAATGCACTAAACATCTCCAACCAGCAACGATGTTATGGCCAAGGACGATCGCGAAGCCGATCGCAAGCGGGCAGGCGATGGAGAGGAAGCCGCTGGACTGCTACAGGATACCAGGGAGGATTCGCCGGATGAGGACAGCATAGCGCAACCCGCGCAGCCGCCAGGGCGGAAATTCCTACAAAGAAGACAGTCTTCTTTTGCACAGCCAAGAGCCAATGGCACCCCAAGGACACCTCACCGAGTGCGATTCGACGTCTCGGAACCGCCGATGCATGGTACGGTCAATGGGTCTGCGCAGCCGCAAGACTGGATAGAGGAAGAGGACTATCTAGGCGAACAACATGACGCGAGTGGGCGAAGAGGGAGCGGAGCGCAGCGAGCGCCGCTGTTGACTGGTATTGAAGCGCCGAGTGTCACTCTGGCATCTGAGGAGGACTTCAACCCCGAGGATCTGCTGGAGTCTGCTAGGCCGAAGAGTGGCATGCAAAGTGCTTTCTTCAACATGGCGAACAGCATCATAGGCGCTGGGATCATTGGGCAGCCATATGCTTTCCGGCAGGCGGGTCTTCTGACCGGCGTACTGTTGCTGGTAGGCCTCACAATCACTGTGGACTGGACGATACGACTGATCGTTACGAACTCGAAGTTGAGCGGCGCGAACTCCTTTCAGAGCACGATGGAGCATTGCTTCGGCAGGAGTGGACTCGTCGCGATCTCAGTTGCACAGTGGGCATTTGCGTTTGGGGGCATGGTGGCGTTCTGCATCATCATCGGCGACACAATTCCGCATGTGCTGGCGGCTATCTTCCCTTCTCTAGCGACTACGCCAGTCCTTTCACTCCTTGTCGATCGCCGAGCGATCATTGTGCTATTTGTACTTGGGTTGTCATACCCCTTGTCTCTATATCGAGACATTGCGATGGTATGATCTTGTATCTGGCTGAGTCCAATGCACAGATGCTAACAAGACATAGCTCGCAAAAGCCAGCACATTTGCCCTCATCAGTATGGGCGTAATAGTAATCACAGTCATAACACAAGGCCCACGACTACCCTCCGAGTACCGTGGCCAACTTCGAGGCAGCTTGCTCATCAACAACGGCGTCTTTCAAGCGATTGGTGTCATCTCATTCGCCTTCGTGTGCCATCACAATAGCCTGCTCATCTACGGCTCTCTACGTAAGCCGACGATGGATCGCTTCGCCAAAGTGACCCATTACTCGACAGGTATTTCGATGATTGCCTGCCTTGCAATGGCTCTGAGCGGCTACCTCACATTTGGCGACAAGACGAAGGGCAACGTGCTCAACAACTTCCCGACAGACAACATCATGGTCAACATTGCGCGACTCTGCTTTGGACTGAACATGTTGACCACACTACCACTCGAGTGTTTCGTCTGCCGCGAGGTCATGACCGAGTACTACTTTCCGAATGAGCAATTCCAGCCAAACCGCCATCTGATCTTCACGACCTCGCTCGTCGTCTCAGCCATGACGATCTCGCTGCTGACTTGCGATCTCGGCATAGTGTTCGAGCTGGTGGGAGCAACGAGTGCGTGTGCATTGGCCTATATACTGCCGCCGCTATGCTACTTGAAGCTGACGAAACGGCGGACTTGGGAGACGTATGCAGCTTATGTCTGCATTGCGTTCGGGACTATCGTCATGGCGATCAGCCTGGTGCAGTCGGCTGCGAAGATGGCGAGAGGTAAGTTCGGTACTCTTCGACTAAGCACTATGGCTACGAACTGACATTTCGGCAGGCGGAGACGGCTCACACCACTGTAGCTAGCATTTCGATACCCATAGACATGTATTCAATGATAGAAGCAAACTCGACCTGCCACGGAGCCGTGTCATTTGCTACTCTACAGACTGCCCTCGCATAGATCAGGTCAGCTGAATTCGCCGCTTCCAAATCCTCCAGCATCATCTAAGTGCAACAATTCCCGTGTGCGTATAATCGTAGGATCTGCTCTCGCGTACCATTTCCGTTCTGCCAGAAACGTAGGCATCGCCATAATAGAAAAGTGGTTATCGTACACAGACAATAGTCGAGGGGGCTGCTCGGCTAGACCTGCGCTTTTCGCGCCATGCCTCCGGCTCCGTCTCGGCAAGTGAATGCAAAGCAGACTGCAACTCCATTTCGCGTTCCGCCTTTGCAGTTGACTGTGTGTCTACTTTCTCGATCGTAGTCCAGTCTTGCGAAGTTACACCCTTTTGTTGTTTGGCTTGCTGCCCCTTGCGCGTGTCGTTCTATCAGCTAGACACTATCTGTTCGGCACAATGTCCGGAGATCGTGACAACCTCGACCTCGACCTCGATGACGATAAAACGGCGCGTCGAATAGCCCTCGCGTGCCAGCGCTACACCGATCCGTAAGGATTTCGTGAGCTCCTCGATAAGCTGGCGAGCCCTGCCTGAAGCCCGACCCTGCCCATACGCGTAGAAGGTGCTAGCGAAAGACATCGAAAGTATAACACCAAAGTCTACTGGCCTGCTGTTGTAATGCAGCGGTAACTGAGGATGGCATCCTCGGGAGGAAGACGAAAGGAAAACACGTGGCTCGTTGTACGTCAGCCTGTAGCAGCGGCGAGGCTTCATGCAGTCGCAAATCGTCTATCGAGATGGTGATCGCTTCGACCCATCTCGACCTCATGCTGGTATGTATGTATCGTGTCAGATACTTGCTGTGATCTGGAAGCTCGCACGCGCGCTGTCAAGCCAGTGGAGAGCTGTACGGGAACGAGTGGGAATCCTGCAATGCGCCCTTCACTGGTACTTCGGCAGGTTGCTGGCCTCTGCGAGGAGGCACTACCTCAGGGCAGCAATAAGATGGATGGAGCCCATGAGGTGCGAGTAATACATGTGTGAGTCCACATCGTACCATTCTCCTCCTCCTGTCGTGGCTTTTACATATAGTTCTGGCGGCGGAGGCGCGAAAAGCAAAACGGTGAGGTTTACCGACCGGGGGTCGAACTCGAGGGTTGCCAAAGATTCCCACTGCGAGACTGACGTGCATGCACAGCTCAACAGTGAAGTGCTGCCACTCCGCCACTGAGGACAAGAGAAGAGAAGTACGCACCTGTTGCCCGAAGGCGAGGGGTTTTGGGTAAGGCTGTACATATAGTATGCAACATGTGATTCTCAGGTAGTTCTGCCTCGTGTCGGCGCGAGTAGCCGTCAACAGTCTGCTTTACCGATCGACACCGTCGAGATCGCCGTCCGCACATCGTTGCTTTGTTTGCGCGATCGCGGCGTCGGACGTCAGCGGTTCGCGGCGCAGGACACGCCTTGGTAACTAACACCCTGCTACATGATCGTAGGGTTCGTACCGAGCCTTGCGAGTGATAGTCACTGGTTCACCAATCCCGCCACGCTGATGAGTTCTTAGAGCGACTATAGCACCCTTCGAGCGACTGCGGCACTCGACCAAGCACAACCTGCAATTGACCAGCAGACACAGCTCAGCATGCACCCACCGGGATGCGGACGGCGGCACTTCGAAGGTTTGGCAGACGCGAGACAGTGTGGCGACATCCAACCATCGATAGCGTGCGACGACCTCGAGCCTCAGCGCGCACTCCTACCATCTTTGCAAGCGCCATTCGCAACACATACTGCAACGCGAGCGCGCTGGTGTGCACACGCGACAAACGGGTGGCACGACTTGAAAGCCGCTGCGCCGAATTCACACCCCGCGACACTGGGCAGGCTGCCTTGGAGCGCCTTCGGCATGCGCACGACCCGTCTCCATCTTGACCCCAGAGCATGGCGAACAACTGTGTTCATGCTCGAAGAGATCGTGAATGATATCCTTCGATCTGGGAGCTTAGCCACTCGATATACAGCTGCGCCATCGGCCACCGAGTTCCTGCAGTAAGACCACAGCGGGTTTGATGCTGAACTCGACACATGGCCTTCGGACTTGGTGGCCAACGCAAGATTTGGGCACGAGTACGGCCGAGCAATCGTGTACAGCGCAAATGGAAGAGAGCGCCGACTGTACTCTAGGAACAACCCATGACATTGGTACATCTTTGAGAGGCAAGAGCATGCCTTGCTACGCGGTCCATTCAGCGCACATGCTGCGATAGCGCTGATATCGAGGGGCTACCTCAGCCTGCCAACAGCAAGGGCGACAATGTCTGTACGGCTTCGATCGACGGTGTATTTTGGCTGAACCCGTGGATGCCAACAGCCTGCGAAATCTTGATCCACTGGTAGACGAAAATGCGCACTGCATCCACTTGACACGACGACACAGATCTGGTGCTTCCACAAGCCCTTCTCTGTCTGCGTAGATACACACAGCTTCGTGCAAGATTGCCAGGCGTCAATGTGGCGCTGCTGGGTTGCGGAGAACCAGAGCCACCAAGTATAGCAATTTTCTGGCCAGAAAGGCTAGTCGAAAAGGTCCTGGTGGTAGCATTACGATGATCAGAACCTGTTGCGAGACGATGCAAGAGTATAGCGTGCAGATCGTGGCGTACAGCAACCATGACGACGAGACTCTAGTGTCGAGTCTTGATCGTTCTCCCACCGAAGCCAGCGCTGTGCGGCAGCTTTGGCGAATGTGAGCAACGGGAATGCTCTGCTGGTGGTACGTGGCCACTTCTACCGCTGCTGGACCGAAACTGTTGTCACCAAATCGCAAACCCTCGTACTGTCGATCCTTAGGGCTTTCTGCAGTCCCCACGGACGCCGCATGTACTTGCGCTGCCAACGCCTAATATTAGATGTTTCCTCCCTCAAGACACTCTCCGAGGCTAGGCCGCGTGAGCTTGACATCAGCCTAGATGCCAGGTGGAGCACACAGCCGCTGGTTCCTGTGAAAGAAATCCCTAACGTCCTGACGCCCGGCATGTTGCAGACAAAGAGTATTGAAGATGCTCTATCCGGAGATCCCCGCAGAGCTCGTTGCTCGACGTCGGCATATTCGCCAGCTGCTCACACAGGCGACCGAAGGAGGAGCAACACGGCGTGAGAGCTTGCCCGAGCAGCTTCCTGGCACTCCCAACAGGTCGTTGAGGTTTGAGCGACCTTACCAGGATGTCTCCTTCGAACTATACACCATCTTGTAAGCCTCGTCCTTGCAGGATGCTTGAATGAAATCGATACATGTCCGTCTAGGTTCCATTTTGCCAATTCGGACTTGTACGTGTACCTGGGTCTGTTCGACGTAATCTCATGAAGGACTTGCGGCGGCGATTGTCATGCGAACGCGGACGCCTTGCCACATAGGTGGCTGTGTGATCTTCTCCTTCTACGGGACGTTTGCTCACGAGTGTGTAAACCTGTCATGGCCGGAACCTGGTGCTGGACCTTTTGTTGGACCTCTTACTGGCCTGGATCTGGTACTTGAGCTTGACAAAGTCTCTTGCACGGAGGTCTCTGAGTGCTTGAGCTTCCGTGGAAGCTGCGAAGGCGTCCGGGCTTTGTGGCATCTCCACGCTCTACTCGCAGGCAATGAGTTTCGCAGCCCTTTTCCAGAGCCCTCCGAGAGCAGCGTCAAAGTTGTACCCCGTTGAGTCTTCCACGAAGTCATAACTTCCCCCGCGATCTGCGTCGTCTCCGATGGCATGAGCCGTGGAACAGCATCGCTTCACGGTGCATGCAGGACCAGCGATGCCGTTGCGAAAGGATTGGAGCCGGCCGTGGGCGCTCTTGCTCAGCACACGTATGCTACCTTTGCGACACCTTCAAGCCGATCGTATCTTGCTGGCGCTGGTGGGATTTTCAGTGCCGTCACATCCATTGCATGCTGTGGCTATCGTTGAGTAGCCATATTTCGCTTTGCCAACGTGCTTGCTTGTAGATGGCTTCCCCTGGACTGTGTCCATTGTCTCCGTCACTTGTCCGTATCTTGCGCTTTCTTGATACTGCGATGCCTAGCAAATCGAATGTCCGCTTCGCGGTTGTTGCGGTGCGATGGCCATCGGTCGAGCACGTCCGCAATGAGGGGCGTTTTGAAGTTCTTGCTGCAGACCATACGGGCTAGCCAAGTCCTCGCGGCTATCGATGGAGGTCGTCGTACTTGCAGTGAGCCGTACGGGCCTCCCTCAGCCAAGGCTTCGTTGGCTCTCAAGCAGACGGCGGGTACTACAACATGGTCGCAGCGTCCTACCAGCTCAGAATCTCAGTCGGCTTGCGAGAACGCATCGATGAGGTCCAGCTCAGCAGGTCTGCCCTTCTGTGGACGCATTCGATAGATGGCAACAGTCTATCGTATACAGGAGGGCATCGGCAGACACAACAGAGCACAACAGACCGTGAGCAGTCCATGCTCATAGATCTCTCAGTTCTTGGCGCTCACACAAAGCGATAGCCTGCAGATCTTGACAAGCAGCTTCTTCTCCAATCACCGTTGCATGCAACAGTGAGCTTGATGAAAAAGGTTGTGGCACCAATGGCACCGGTGAAATCAAAAATTGGGGGGCTCAGCCGGAGCTGCACATCTTTCTGGGTGTGGCAAGTCCAGATTGATGTGGGACACCAGCCTTCGTGATCGCTGATATCCTCCCCACGGCTAAGCATGGGAAGAAAGGAAGAGGAAGAGGAGGCGAAGTGGCAACACTTAAGAAGTCCAGCGAGGGACAGCCGATCAATGCCAAGGCACAAGCGAATCACAAGCGAAATGCCGCTAAGCCGTTGCTGGAGGGCGACGACGTGCTTGCGGAGATGAGCTCATCGCCGGTTGCTAGGCACGACGAAGCACGTGACGTCTTGCTCCTAGCCCTCGCTGTACAGAGTGGCAGCTGGGTTTGCAGCGGAGCGCAGATCCAAGCAACCATATTGTTGATTATGGCGTCCGCGAGCGGTCCAGCAAGCCATTGAGCAAGCTGTGTGCTCGACATGGTATCTGTACTCAGCGATGAGCACACAGATGGCCACAACTCTCTCCTGCCACTCGTAGTATCACAGCGAGCGGACGACACTTTGTACTGAGCGTATATCCCTGCCATGAGGACTGGAAGTTCAACATGAGTCTCTCTTCGTGCGAGCTATCAACGCAGCCCGTTGGCAGTCCCCTTGTCCACGGCAGTGCTGCACTCCAGTGTCCTTTTGCTTGCAGAGCACCCCGGCTTGTGAACCGGCGTCCTCCCAGCTTTTGCTAGGTTCATGATGCTAGTAGCGCCGACTGCGAGACAGTACAATGTCTACTACTCATTGTTCTCCCTGCCATCGCTACGACCGCTCTCATCTGTTGGTCAGTCAAGTTGTCCACCGACTTGACTCCTGACTCCTGACTGCTGACTACTCAACACTTGTCGCACGAACTCTTGCGACTGGATGTGATTCTCGATGACGATACATTCGTCTGCATCCATGAGCGTTCCATATCCTCACTGCAGCACCTTGTCGTCGCTCTTGCCTGGGGCTCGTCACTCGTGCCTGCAGCGTTGCCGGCCTCGCTAGATCCCGCTCGGCACAGAGCTCCGCTTGGCAGAATTCCCTCTACATTTATTGACCGTCCACTTCTGCCTCACAACACGACATCACTCAACATCACACGAACACTTCATTGTCGCAAGTGAGTGCCGCCTTGCGCACTGCTTGCACACGCACCAGCTCTCATTACATCTCTCTACAAAGCACACCATCCGCCGCCCATCATGTCGGGGTTTACAGCCGACGAGCTGGAAGACATCAAACGGCAGATGATGGCCGATCTCAGCAACGAGCGTTCGGACCATCTGTCTGCTCCCGCTGCGGACGACAAGGGTCGTCCACGCAAGATCAACTTCGCACAGGAGAAGGCCGATCTTCAGAGCGCTGATGCGTTCCGGGCTGCCAATCGGGCCGGCGATGTTCAAATGATTGTGAAGTGGAACAGTGAGCACGCCTTCTACACTTATGAGGTCTGTGTCACGAGCTAACACACTTCATCAGGTCTCAATGATGAGAACGATCCCACTGCAAAGGCGGACATCAGCGGCGGCCAGGGTCATCGCCACGCCGTCAAAGGCGCATCGGAGGACCCTTTCGCCTTTGGCGGTGGTTCTCGTCCTTCGGCATTCCGCGCTACTCCAGCTCGCTACGCCGCCACGACCTCGTCTCCTCACACAGGGGGTATCAATCGCACCGTCCCATCCGCTCGCCGAGATGCGAACTTCCCTACTCGCCTCGGTTTGACAGCCGCCGCTACCTCCAACCGCCCTCGTGCTGGCAGCCCACGTCGCCACGGCACAGTGCGTTTCACTGGCACAGGGCGTCAAGCCGTGCGCAAGCCGTCCGCTGGTGCTCAGCAGCGCGCTGAGAATCCGCTGCTCAACAGGCAGCTGGCGACTGTGAACAAGCAGCTGGTAGGAAACATACAGCCTGCTGTTCGCAGCACAGTACGTGACATTCGTCCATCGACTGATGCTGTCCTCCCAGGTGGTCCTCAGCAGCCAGCCCGGACCAACCCCTCCCCTGCTGTTACCCAGCCGTCCCGCGCTGTAGCTCAGTCAGTCGACACCAGCAGTGCATCTCAGCCGCGGCAGATCAACAGCGCCGTCGTTTCTATCACCCAGCAAGCCTCAGCCCCCGCGCCGCAGCCCATCGTCAAGGAGGCCACCACCGTCTCCACTATCTCGAAGCCTATTATGGATACAGAGGACCCCAAGGATCGCAACGTGCGTGTCTTCCTCGAGAATGTCGCTAGTGGTGAGATCTCTAGCGTACAGCTCTTAGCCCAAGCTGGCCCACAGCTCGAGGAGGTGGTGACGCTCAAGTTGCGCGCATTCGAGGACGCCTTTTGCGCCGACGATGAGTACGACTATTGGTTCGACAAGCATGAGGAGTGCATGCCGCTGCTCACCGCTGTCAGGCGTTTCGTCACGGAGCGTATCATCGGCTTCATGCAGCCAGGCGGCAACAAGGAGTATGAGCGTGGCTTCCGTATCAAGTACTCTACCAAGAAGGGCTTTGCGGAGTTCATTGCGGCGGCGGAGATGGCTGTGGAGATCACGACCCAGCCCTACATCGCGACTGGCAAGACCCCATACCTGCTGTCACGGGCGATTGCAAAGTTCGACAGTATGTTCCCATGCCGCCAGGACCTGTTGATGCATGCCATCAAGGCTGCCGGGCTCGAAGAGGTGGCCAACATGGCGCAGCGTGTTGGAGCGACTGACCAAGCGGTTTACGCGTTCGAGACGGCCAACTCCTTCAATGATCCTCCGCCGTCGCTCACTACGGGAACCACAAGTGAGTCAGCTCGCCATCTTGCTTATGGCCCAGCTGACGTCGTACCATCAGTCGAAGGCGAGCTTCAGCAAGATAAGGCTGGTACCACGACTCCAGTCCTCGCCGCTGCCGGACTCGCTACCACCGACGTCGATGATGAGCCCATCGACAGTCCCCGCGCTCCCTCCGAGCCTCTCCCAGGCACTCCTCGCGTTGAGTCTCCGCTCCTCGCCTTCACAAACGACAACACGCCGGCTCCGCTCCCAGCTGGCGCTGCCAATCCAGGAACCTTCACCATCACGCTGCAGCAGTCTTGCAGGCTGCAGCATCGCACTCCACCTCGTCCTTTCGCTGCGCCTCCGGGTATCGAAGTGAATCTCACCGTTAGCTCCATCGACCACGTCCACGATCTCGCTCTTCGTCGTTTGACTACAGAGCCAAATAACTTGATCATGGAGATGGAGCGTCTGGGGCTGTGGATTCGTGGCTTCCTCATGCGTCCTGAGGGTCCGACGAACGAGGAGCCGGCCAGCGATGCTCCCATCAACGAGGCCGACGGTGATGAAGAGCTTTAGAAAGGCGCTCGACGGAAGGACTCGGGCACTTGCATGGCGTATGATGAGGAGATGCATCACGGCGTGCACATGACTGATGACATTCATGCATGATGATAACGGGGTGTGACTGACTACACTTGTATGTGCCAGCGGACGGGCCAACATTTTAGCCACGTGTCTAAGCGCATGGACGAGGTAGCGAAATGGTGGGACGTTCTTGTATACGGTTGCTGGTTTCGCTTGGGTTGTATGTCCAGGCATTGCATGGCATAGTATATCTTAGCGTCCGGTAGCATTAGCATCAAGACACTCACCACTACATTGCTCCACTTTTTCAGCATCAGGCTGGCGATGGAACATTGCAGTACGTGACATCTCACGCGACGCTAAGCTTGGTAAAGCGAATTGAAATGTCCAACCCGTGCCGCGATAGGTGGCTTCGTCACGTCTATGCTTTGGGTATCTGCAGCGCCTTTGTACAAGCTCTCCCCATCCACTGTGTCCTTCTACATCCCGTAACGATCCCTACCACGTCAACGTCGCCCCTCCACTCTCAATAGCTTCTATCTCCGCCTCACTGAACGGCGTCCTCCTGAACCGTTGCGGTAGCTCACTGCGATCCCACACCTCACCCTCTTTGGGCCTCACATCCCCCAGCTGCCTGCCACTCCGCCCTCCTA
>JAVRRP010000144.1:0-27308 GCA_036872775.1 Oleoguttula sp. CCFEE 5521
GTCTGCCGCTAGCGCATTGAGGAGTTCCTGGTAGTTGTTGTTCCTGCTCACGCGGTACTGAGGTGGAACCGCAGGGTTCTCGAGCGCAAGGATGTTTTCCAGGGCTTGGGATTTGAGCTCGGCGTACGTGAGAGACTCGAGGTCTAGGAGATTGTTGGTGCGCATGTCGTCTGAGAGGGCGGAGGGAGTCTCGGAGTAGACCGAGTGTGCACGACCGCCTCTGAGGCTAGAGCGCGGGTCAAACGCGCCTTGTTGGTGGGCTTTGCGCGAGGGCTTGGACGGGTTACGGGAGTCTTTGGTGAGCGACTCTTCTTCCACGAGCTCGATCCAGCGGTCGTCGTCGGCGTGCGAAATGGGGCGAAGCAGGATCTCCATCAGATTCGATCCTGACTGCACGCGAATGATGAAGAGTACCAGACGCTTTGTTGCGACGAAGAGAGCTCGCGCCTCTGCATTCGGGTCTTCCTGCATCTTGAAGCGGCTCTTCAGAGTCAGTGTGATTTCACCGCCACCGCCAGTGCTACCAAGATCGGCCTCGTTGCCCTTTGGCGTGCCAAGATCGGACAGTACCTCTCTGATCGGATCATCCCTGGCAGGTGCTACAGCTGAGACGTTCTCGGTCATCAGACTGTGTAGCTGGAAGATGTCCGAGAGCTTGATATACACCGTCGGCTTTGTCCTGGCGTACAAGTCCGAGAACTGATCTGCATCGTACTGTTCTTCCGGGCTCGTGATGTTGAAGACGCCCTGCAAAGCGTCTTGCCATCTACCGAGTGCTTCAGTGACCCAGCTGTTGAGAGGCTGCAGGTACATGTTGTCCTGTCCGAAGAGCCTGCCAGCAGCACATACCTGGCTGAGCACCAGTGTCACTTGGCTAAGATTGCGCTTGTGTACTGAGCCTAACCCGCGGTCAATGACACCCCACATCTCCGGCTCGCGGAAGGCTGGCAGCAGGTACGACTTCCACAGCCAGGCACCGACAGCCATGGCCATTCGGGCAGGATCCTCGTGCGGGTACTGCGCGCAAAGTGCATGATACTGGGAGGACGCCAAGAAGCGCACGCCGTAAGGCATCTTCTCTACGGTTTCCTCCAAGCTGAGGAAGAAGCCATCGCAGAGATCTCGCAGGTCTTGCAGATGCTCCACGTAGCGCGCTCGCACCTCTGGATCTCTGATCACTGTTTCTCTGGGCAGATCTCTTGGTCGTGGGCTCGGTCGTCCAGTGCTGAGCTCCTCGTTGTTAATGAGAGCGAGGTGGATTTGCAGAGGGTCACTTTCGAGATCCAGATGGTCAGCCGCCGTGATGCCTTCTCGCACAAGGCCGCCCAGCAGAGCTTTGAGGTGACTGCGGTGCATTGGCGATCTTGCTGAGGCTAGGAAGAGGCGTTGGTGCATCGAACCGATTTGCAGGCGCAGGAACTCGTCGGGGTTGGGAGTGTTAGCGATGAACTGCTCAGCGCTGGCAGCAAGGACCCGGATGAAGTAGTACTCCTCCCTGCTCTTGTGCGCATAGCCGAACAACGTCATCACTAGCCGCTCGATGTTCTTGCTCTCCTTCTCCGGCAGAGCATTGCCAACAATCGTGTAGAAGTAGCGGGCAAGGTATGTCGGCTGAGTCTGCATCATGAAGAATAGCTCCTCATACCCGCCAAGCTTCTTGCGCGAGCTCTTGTTCAGTGATCGCAAGTCGACGCCAGCACCTGTCGAGCGCATACTACCGCCGCTGCGCAGGAGCTGACTTGCGCTGCCGCCGAAGTGTCGCTGATGCTTGACAACCTCATCGAGAGAGATCTTGTTCTTGACGAGCAGCCCAACCTTCACGTCGAGACCCTCAACGTAGCCTTCGACCTGCTCAACTTCGCGTACGCGCTCTACGACCAGTCGACGAAGACGCTCGGTCTCCAGCTCGCCTTCGAATTCCAGGCTAGAGTCTGTAAGTAGATGGAGATGCTTCCTGACCACAGGCAGTGGTGGGTTGGCGCCTTTCATCAAACTCTCGTAGCTTTGCCCTTGCTGCTTAGCACGCACGAATGACTGCAGCTTGACTACTTTCTCCATGTTCTGCCGGTAGTGCAATTTCTTCTCTTCGAACTTGCTTCGCACACAGAACGCACGTGCGGCGGCTTGCAGCTCGACGAACACAGCTTCGTGACTCTCTAGCTCAGCAAGATCATTGCCGATCCGTGCGCGTGTGAGCAACGCTCGCGCAAAGCCTTGCAATTGTGAGATGGGCTCTTCTTCACGCTCCATACCCACGAGATCCTCGAAGACTCGCTGTCGCTGGATGTACGCCCTTGCGAAGCCTTGAAGGTGGGTGATCGTGTCCTCGTGGTCATAGATCTGGCCGAGCTGGGTTCCGATGCGGCGGCGCTGTAGCATAGCTCGAACGAAGCCTTGCAGGACTTGCGCGGACTCGGAGTGCTGCTGAAGGTTCTCACGTAAAGCTGTATTCCGTCGTCGAACATCAGAACCCCGGGCGATTGCTTGTAGGTCGATTACGGCCGACGCAGTAACCAGTAGCTGAGCCTTGGTCAGCCTCACACCAGCTCTCGCATGGTTTGCGCGCAATCGAGATTGCAACTTGGAGATCGCGCTCTCCCGACCCTGTAGTGCCCCCATCATTCTGGCGTGCCTCAACCTTGTCAGTAGCCCACGAGCCGCCGACTGAACATCAGTGACTGAGTCATTGTGGATCGTCCGTTCGCCATGTTCGCGCTGCAGGTGCTTCCGGTGTATAAGGCCGCGAGCCAGTGCCTGAAGCTGAACGACTTCAACGACAGCTTGTCGGGTTTGAAGTTGCTGAGTCCTTGCAGTACGTCTGATCGCACCGCCTCGAAGTCGAGCTTGCAGTGCTGTAACCAAGTGCTCGACGTCCCAGAGCTCGTTCATCATGCTCCCGATGCGAAGGCGCTCGAGGGCGCCTCTCGCAAAGGCCTGGAGATGTTGCGTAGCAAGCTCTGAGCTCTCATCTCGAGTCTTCTGCCACGTGTCTCCCGCTTTCCACCGTCCGAGGGTTCCACGAATCGCTGCTTGTAGCTGCTTGAGACCTTGAGGTGCAGCTCGCAGCGACTTCCGTATGCGCTGCGTCTCTGCTCGCTCCTGCTTTCCGCGCCACAACGACTGGATCTTGACGATACTCTCCTTTCCAGCCGTCGACTTCCACGCATTGCGGCGCTGCCGCAAGCCTTGCCGGATAAGACTTGCCTTTGCAGCAGCTTGCAGTTTCCGTGTCGAGTAGTCCATGGCGTAGCGAAAGTCGAAGACCTCTCTCGCGAAGCTACCTCGGATCCTGGCCTGCAACAGTCCAATGACGACCTCTGAGTCCCATAGATCCTGCATCACGTTACCCAATCGCATTCTCACGAGAGCGCCCTTCATCTGGCCCTGCAGGTCTTCTATCACGTGCTCGTGCGCCATGATTTGCTCTTCGGGTGACGGGTCCGGCGGAGGTGGTGGTTCAGGTATGTCGAGTTCTTTCCGCATGCCTCCAAAATCAGGCATCTTCACACCACTCTTGTCGATGCCCTTCTGTGTGGCTTCGAGCTCCTCGCCTGTGAATTCCAGCTGACCGACCAGATGCGATATCGTGAATGATGTAATGCCTCTCCGGTAAAGTAGCCAGGATAGTGCGTGTATGCAGTAAATGACTTTCGGTATGTTCTTTTTCTCGTACAGATCTACCAGCTCGAAGCGAAAAAGCTCCGGAAGGTCTATCGATGCCACGAAGCGGAAGAACATTGCGATATTGTCACTATGTCGGAATTGCAGCCGGGTCGAGCGAAAGATGCGAAGACTGCCTATCGTCCGCTGTTGTTCGGACGACATGCTGGGTACCAGTCGATTCACGACCTCTGCCAGAGTAACACCATCACGGAGCGCTTCTTCAAGTTGTACGATAGGAGGCAGCTTGTCCGGTTCCATAACGTCCTCGATCCAAGCTCGAGCTTCTCCGATGTGACACAGGTACTCGTACGCCTGAATGTGCTTACGCTGTGTGTCCATCCATCGAGTGCTTTGCCACTGCGACCCGAAACTTGAGGTTGTTGCTGCTTGTGTTGCCCGCACCGAGCCAGATCGCTGCAGCTTTCGACGACCGGCCAAGCCCACGACTTGCTCTTCAGGCGAGTGCACCGCCAGCTCCTCGGCGCCACTCGATGCTATCTTTGACAGGTGCCGTAGCTGAGGTGTCGAGCTTTTGTTCAGTTTCGCGAGATCCTCATCTGCCAACTGAGGGGACTGGTCCACCGAGCCGAATCGCGTGTGTCCGCCAGTTCGACTTCGAGTGCTTCCACGCATGGAATCGCTTCTGGAAAGCGTCGCCATACTGTTGCGATTCGCGGCGTTGGGCGGACTGATCAATGGCGTAGGGTGGGGCGAGGTCGCGGTGCCGTCTACACTATAATTCCGGCTGTGCGTAAATATCGGTGCCTTCGGTGGTGGAGCTGGGGGTGACATCGTATCCGCCGCATAGTTGCGCGTCTCAATACTGGAATGGCTTCGCGAGTGGCGAGGAGGTTCCGGTAGGGTGTTGGGTGCGACTGGCGACAGCACAGACCGACTCTCGTTGCGCCCATTTGACGACCGCCAGTCATCATCGCGCATCTTCTTTGGCGAGACAGACTCCACAGTCCGGCTCGCCTTATGCGCTGGCCTGGGTGTCAACTCCTCCGCTTGCGCCTGCTCCGTCTGCTCACGCGCCTCCCATTGCGCAAACGCCGAGTTCTTCTTAACAGGACTCTCGCTACGATCGCGCTTGGCAGGCAGACGCGTCACATATGGATCAGCAGCCGAGTCATAGCCGCCCAGTCCGCCAGCACTTGGTTGACTGTACGCGCTTGACGTGTTGCTGCTCAATGTGTCTTGCCGACTGGGTACAGTGTTTTCGGTGTCGCTGTTGGTAGATCTCGTTGACAGGGCATGTCGCAGTGGCGAGGATTTCGTCGGGCTGTGGTCTCGAAATCGGCTACTCGGAGGCGACTTGGGTGAGCGCAGGTATTGCTGCCCATTTTGAGAGTGGGCCATGACCACGGGGGAAGGCGTGGTCGAGACGGGGAGGTGGGCGGCTTCGAGCGCGTAATTGTCACCTCATCGCTGTCGTGTCAGGTCCGAGTGAGGTCGACAAGCACCCGATGCGGTATCGACGACGAGGTCGCAAGCGAGGAATGCGGCGGTGTTGCAGATGCCGGCGCGGGCAGAGGTGACCTCGAAGTTTGAAGTCCAACCTAAATTGGTTAGAGGTAAACAACGGCAGGAGCGGCTTCTATGACAGAAGTCGCGACCGATTGCCGAGCTTTGAACGGACAATTGACTTTCTGAGTTCCCTTGCCTCAATCCTGCGCAAACAAGGCAAGGCAGCAGCCTGAGGAGTCACACTTTGGCATGTCAATGCGAGTAGCAATGCTGATATGGAGTGCAGACCCTATCGACAGATTACTACGGTGCTGAGTGCCATTTGCAATGGCTCAGATCGTGCTGGCTGGCCCCCATACGGACGCCACACTGCTCTTCAATAGGACATCCGATATCATACCGAACATATGCTGGGATGACCCGTGGGACGGTCGATTGGCTGCTTTCACACCATGTTTTCTCCCCGTCGTCGCAGCAGTGCCTGGTGTCGTGGCGACACTGGTGGCGATCGTTTGGGCATTGGGATCTTGCATTACCTGGCGGCCAGCTTGGACGCTACCATTCGTGCCAGAACGTCCCCATCCAGATCTTGACGACCTGGTGTTGGAAGCGATCAGTCGGCCTAGTCTTTACGCCTTATCACTGGATGTTGTGGCATCGATCGGCGGCGTGCTGCAAGTCGCTGCGACAATACTTGGCTGGCCAGACTTTGGCCATCTGGTCCAATTAGTACCATGGGCAGTGACACTCGCGATGCTGGCAGTACGGCGACCTCGGACCACACCGTTCTCTTTGCTGTTCCTCCAGTGCATCTACATCATATGCCAAAGTATCGTACTGGCCAGCGATTTCTCAGACTCACGTACGAGACAAGGTCTCGATAGTACTCTACTGGCTCTCAGTGCCATCGCTGTCATTATACTATTGTTGATGCCGCTACGCGACCCATCATTGCCGTCTCATCACATCAGCAAGCCCTTCACCGATGCGACCTCCTCGTTGCGCAGCCCTGAGGATGACATGTCTCTTTGGCAGTTCATGAGTGTGTCCTGGATGACACCTCTGATCAATACAGGCAGCAGACGGCAGCTTGAAGACGCAGATGTCTGGCAACTGGGGTTCGAGTTCCAGCATCGAAGGCTGCATGATCGGTTCCGTCGGCTGAAAGGGACAGTGATGCAGCGCCTTCTCCAGGCAAATGGGATTGACCTTGTGATCATCACGTTACTTGGGATCTTCGAGACCATTGCGGGCTTCGGTGAACCAGTCTTACTACAGAAGTTGCTCAGTGCAATGCAGCACGACACTGCTTCCCATCGCGCCGCTCTGACATACGCTACCATAACCTTCGCAGTCCAACTGCTTAAGACGCAGTCTGGAGTTTTCAGCCTATGGTTTGGGAGACGATGCTATGAAAGATCTCGCGGTGAGATGATCACAATGCTGTACGAGAAGACGCTGGCACGCAAGATTGGCTTTGTAAATCCCGACACGAAGCCTGAAGTCAATGGCAGTGTGTCGCATGGACCTGTGGAAGGTGTCGACGGCCAAATTCAGAAGCCTTCCCGGTGGTCGTGGTTTACATGCTTGGGACGATTCAAACGAACGCCGACGAAGGCGGATGTCAAAGAGGCAGCCTCGATGGGCAAGATCCTCAATCTCATGCGAAACGATGTTTACGAAGTAGCACAGCGTTTTTGGGAGTTTCAGAGTCTGATCACAAAACCGCTAAGCGTGATATTTTCCTTGACTTTGGTGGTCAACTTCCTTGGCTGGTCGTCTCTATTGGCCGTGGCAGTTATGTTGACGGCTCAGATCATCAACGCTGTGCTCGTGCGCGTACTGGTCAAGTTCGAGACAAGTCGGCGTAAGGCCACTGATGGCAAGCTACACATTGTTTCGCAATTTATTGAGGCCATTAGACATTTGCGATGGTACGGCTGGCAAGACGCCTGGCTGGAGAAGATCATGACTGCTCGGCAACGAGAGCTGAACTGGCGGGTAATCACATCGCTTTGGGGTCTGTTGATCGGCTTCGTCAACTCACTGGCACTTGACCTGGCTCCACCGATTGGGTTCTACGCATACACTGTGATTGGCAAGCAACCCCTCACTGTCGACATTGCGTTTCCTGCGCTCTACCTCTTCAACATGCTCACCATGAGTCTCCGTGACTTACCAGGGCTCATCACAGTCTTGCTGAATGCCTGGGTGGCCGTTGGTCGTATCGAGGACTTCATGGCTGAGCCAGATCGTGATGACAATCCCACAGATGCTATGGCTGGCGACGACCTCGCAGTGGAGCATGCTTCTTTCGCGTGGCCCGGGCGGAAGACACCGGTGCTACAAGACTTGTCTTTGACATTCGCCCAGGGTCTTACAGTGGTTTGTGGCGAAGTGGCATCTGGCAAGTCAGCTCTTCTGCAAGCGCTGCTTGGTGAACTCGACACACTGGAAGGGCGATCTTTACGCCCACGAGTACCCTTTGGTTACTGCTCACAGACGCCATGGCTTCAAAGTATGAGTATCAGAGACAACATACTATTCTCCGCGCCATACGCTAAGACCCGGTACGATGCCGTAATAGAAGCTTGCGCATTGATTCCGGATCTCAAGGAGTTCAAAGCTGGCGACCAGTCGTTCATTGGCGAAAACGGCATCGGCCTCTCCGGTGGCCAGCGTGCTCGTGTCGCCCTCGCCAGAGCAGTCTACAGTAGTGCAGGCATCCTCTTGCTGGACGATCCATTGTCTGCCCTCGATCAGCAGACTGCGGAGGCTATAGTTCGTGACCTGTTCACCGGACCTCTTCTGGACGGCCGGACCGTCGTGCTTGTCACTCATCGACTCGACCTGGTCGCAGATCACGCCGTCCAGCTCATAGAGATCACAGCTGGCAAAGCGGTTGTGCTCGATACTGAAGAACCTCCAGTTGAGGTACTGCAGCGCGAGATTTCCGCCATCTCGAACGACGAGGTCAAGAAGGAGGACACCACAACACGCAAAGCGGCCGTAGTACCTGACAAGTTCATCGAAGAAGAGTACCGTGCCAAGGGTGGCGTCCGAGCCTCAGTGTACTGGTCATATATCAAAGCTGGTAATCTGCGACTGTGGGTACTACTAGTCATCGTGCTGGTCGTGTACAGATCACTCTCTGTCTGGAGCGCATGGCTTCTAAAGTCTTGGGGCGAACGCTACAACACCAAGTCATCCATGCTAGAGGCTCTCTTCATGCAAGCGGATACGTCTGCGAGGACGTCTGAACTGTTCGACAACTTTCCAGACCCCGAAGTAAACGTCCGACCGTGGATCCTCACATTTGGGCTGATAGGTCTCTCGCGAACATTACTGTGGTCGTTTTCGAATTGCATAATGGTGCTCATCGTCTATACGGCAGGCAAGCGCATGTTCAAAGACATCATGGTCAGCGTCAGCCATGCCACCTTCCGTTTCTACGACGTCACGCCGATTGGTCGCTTGATGAATCGTATGACCAGCGACATTGGTGTCATAGATGGCAACATAAGCCAGCAGTTCCAGAACGTGAGCTGGCAAGCTATCTCGTGGGTGACTGCAGTGGTGGTCATTGCTGCAACCACGCCAAGTTTCCTCGTTTTCTCGGTTGCGGTGACGATAGTGTTCGTTCTTATCTTCCGCCGATTCCTGCCTACGTCGCAGTCATTGCGTCGCTTGGAGATGGTGTCACTCACACCTCTCATGTCGAATTTCGGAGAGCTACTGAATGGCCTGATCACGGTGCGAGCCTTCGACGCCCAGGAGCGCTTCCAAGATCGTGTCATCCGTGTGGTTGACACCTTCCAAAAGATGGATCACTTCTACTGGTCGCTGCAGTCATGGCTGATGTACCGATACGATGCACTCTCTGCGCTCTCAAAGTACACTCTGACACTTCTCGCGTTGCTGACAGGCGTCTCGCCTGGGTTGACCGCTTTCGTCCTCAATTCAGCCCAGAAGTTCGTCGTCAGCACCCACAGTCTTTGTCGCCAGTACGGTCAGCTGCAAATGGAGTTCGTCTCCGTCGAGCGCGTTGTAGAGCTTCTCCACCTCGCCCAAGAACCAGCAGGCACGATCAGTCCACCAGCCTGGTGGCCTTCCTTCACCGGCGATATAGTCTTCGAAAAGGTCACAATCCGCTATGCTCCACACCTCGACCCAGCCCTATCACACATATCCTTCACCATCCCCGGCGGCTCGAAGTGTGCAATCATCGGCCGCACCGGCTCCGGCAAAAGCACACTAGCATTTGCCTTGCTCGCTACTATCCTCCCTTCAGAAGGCAGCATCAGCATCGACAACATCGACTTGGCCACAGTCGACAAGCAACTCCTCCGCACACGCATCACCTTCCTCGCCCAAGACCCTGTCCTCTTCCCCGGCACAATGCGCCAGAACCTTGACCCCCTAGAAGCCTACACCGACGACTCCTGCCTCGCGGTGCTCTCCCGCGTCTGCGCCCGGCAAGGCTGGTCACTCAACACGCCTATCGACGGCGGCGGCTCCAATCTCTCCCAAGGCCAGCGTCAGCTCGTCGGTCTCGCGCGGGCAGTGCTGAGACGGAGCGCGGTCATTATATTGGACGAGGCTACGGCTAGTATTGATTTTGATACTGCGCAGCAGATTCAGCAGGTGCTGCATGAGGAGATGAGGGAGAGTACTGTGATTACTATTGCGCATCGCTTGGAGGCTGTGCGGAACGCGGACTGGTGTGTTGTGCTTGGGAAGGGGAGGGTGATTGAGCAGGGGCCGGCGGGAGACATGATGTGGAGGGGTGGAAGGGGAGTGATCGAGGAGGAAGTTGAGGAAGGAAATGATGAGGAGGATTGAGCGAATAAAACACGCTGGATGTTTGAGTCGAAGTGCACATAGCGTGACCTCTCTATGCTCAATATACGAATACATGATTTCCAAGCTCTGCACTACGCTACGGTAGATATTGCGTCCTTGTAGTGGCGAGAGTGACCAGCAATCTGCTATGTATGCGCCCAGCGCCTAACAATCGTACAACATGCAAGCGAGTGACGAAGAACGCAATTGTCATCAAACCCTTTTCGCATCAATTTCCTCTCCCGACTCTTCGAAAAAGGGTCGTTACCGGCCTTTGACCGACTTGATAGAATTGGCAGACGGTGTTACTCCTTCCTCCCGAACCCAGAAAGGCCAGACAACCCGCCACTGCCCGACGACCCCAGCGCGCTGAGGCCAGACAATCCACTGCTCCCGCCTCCAAGCGAGCCAAGACCGCTCAGCCCAGACAAGCCAGAGCCGCCAGAACTGCCACCGAGCGAGCCGAGACCGCTGAGTCCAGAGCTGCCACTACTTCCACCGAGCGACCCCAGCCCACCTAGGCCAGAGAGACCAGAGCTACCACTGCTTCCACCGAGGGACCCGAGACCGCCGAGACCAGAAAGGCCAGAGCTACCACTGCTTCCGCTGAGCGAGCCGAGACCACCTAGACAGGAAAGGCCAGAGCTACCACTGCTTCCGCTGAGCGAGCCGAGACCACCTAGACCACCCAGGCCAGAGCTACCGCTGCTCCCTGACAAGCCGCCGAGGCCGCCAGATAGTCCGCCGAGGCCAGACGAGGAGCCGCTTGAGCTCGAGCTGGATCCAGAGGTGGAGCTAGAGCCAGTGCCCGTGCTGCCCGTGCTACCGCTAGTGCTGCTGGTATTCCCACCGGTGGAGCCGCCGGTGCCAGCCCGACTGACCTGCTGGCCCAAGAACTTCACGGCATCCGGCACATTCCCAGCGTAGCTGAGATGCCCGGCAGTGACTAGCAGGGCGCCGCCGCAGACGCCGTCGCTGGCCGCGCAGATTACGAGGGTCTGCGCTTTGGGGTAATCGGGGATCGAGCCGCCGGTTTGCTGGTTTTGCGTGTCGCCGTAAAGGACTACGCCTGCGATACGGGATTTGACGTTGTCGGGGAGGGTGCCGACGGAGCGGGTCATGACGGCTGCGCCTTGACTGTGGAGGCATGTCAGTGTCGTGCGAGATGGCAGGAGTCGAGGAACACGGACCTGTAGCCGCCGCCGACCATGATTGTGTCTGGGCAGGTCTTCGCGGCGAGGTTGAAGGTGTCGACGCTGGCGCCTATGGAGCCGGAGTCTGTACCACCTGGCAAAGCGTTGTTGCCTATGCTGGCAGAATACGCGCCACCGACGCCTTGACAGGCGACGTCGTTGGGGTAGGCTTGCTTGAGGCCGGAGCAGGTTGAGGGCCCGACTGTGGAGCCCTGCAAAAATGTTAGTGCTCGTAGACCGGCGATGCGACAGCGTGGGTGAGAGTACTCGCCATGTTGCCTGGCTCTGTGCTACCCCTCGCCATGATGAAGGTAATGCGTTTACAGACGCCATTCTGGATGTCGTTCTCTGTGCTGCCTCCGCCTAGCCCACCAAGACCGCCAAATTGGCGCTCGACGAGATGAGTGGGCGCTGAGATGGCGCTGGCTGCGAGGAGGGCGAGGGAGTGTATGGGATGCATTGCTGTGGAGTTGACGCTTGAAGGTGAGTGGACGAGGGATATATGAGCTGGTACAAGCAGACAGAATGCTCAGATAGAGGCGCTCCGTTGAGGAATGCAGATGGAAGGAATGAATTGGAATTTGACGGCCACGACTGGACTCACTAGGGCAACTCATATACTTGCTGGTCGAGCGAGCGCCTCGGCTGGTGAAGGTCAACGTTGATGCCATTGGCCTGACCCAATGTTGCTGGCATTTGCTCCGAGGTCATCACGTTTCCATGTCGAGTCAGGTACGTCGCAGCCACGATGGCAACATGGGAGGCAATAATGCAGGTCATGATGAGATCTGCGAGCCAAGTCCGGTAAGCCACAGGAAGTCAAGGGCAATCAATGCAATCGACCCGGTCTGCTCTGTTTCAAGACCTTGGAAACGATCCGGAGGCGCTGCATGATGTCGTCGTGTGTTCGACTTGGTGGCTTCGAGACAGCTGGGCACATGGAGGATCCGAGTAGAGCCTTCGTGGACATGGCTTTTCTTGACCACGGCCACGATCATCGATGGAGCTCGCAGCGCAGTCCGTAAGCACGTGGCGAAGCGTGCTGAGAGTGCCGAGAGCAGGTCTCGAACGAAGCTGACTAGCATGGTACATTCGCCGCGGTAACATGGTAGCCACATGCAATTACATGAAGTGATGTTGACGGGTCTCCTTCAAGGACGAGAAGCCTCCGAGGTACGCGGCTCGGGGTGAGAGTGAGAAGCATGTACGCGAGCGTTCTGATACGAAGCTGCAGAAGCTGGCGGCGTGATGGAGTTTCAGGACGGTATGCGATCCAGGCTGAAACTCTGTCTTGAGTCATGCTTCAACTCCAGGTGTTTGTTCAGAACATGGTCGTGCATATGCAGATGATCGAAGGGATGCGACGAATCAACTGGGCGCACCTGAGCAAGAGCCGAGGAGGTGTACGTTTGAGAGGCAAGGAGGAGAACGAGGTGAGGTCGCCATCTCGCGTGTTCAGGTGTTCAGCCCTACAAGTCTTGGCGTCGTGAACATGTCGGAGGTGCTCCGCGATTGACGGAGGTGCCAGCGATTTATTGTAAGACGAACGATGGGCATATAGTCGGCATCGACATAGCGCCATGATGCTTGCCAGACGGGTGCTGAGATCGCCCATACCAATAAATTTATCGCAAAAATGTGTGCGCACATATGCATCCAAAGCTCCGCCCCGAGCCCCTCCACCACCCCGATCTGCTCCCAGGAATCCCCCACCTCCGCCTCTGAAGCCTAAAGCAGCGGCACCACCACCTGGTAGCATACGAGCTACTGCACAAGCGGCACAGGCGACTACAGAGAATACTGTCCCGCCACCAGCTGCGACACCTGTAAAGCCAGCGGCAGTACAAACACCGGAGGCAGTGCCAGAGATCCCAGTCGCATCGTCCTCTGCGCCTGAGTATGGGGCACAGCATTCGGCGGCGCCAGTAGAGGGCACACCGATCCCCAGCAATGCAGAGACCTCGCCAGAAGCGGCAACACCACCAGATGCCGTCCCTGAGCCTGAGGCACCCCACGGCCCACTCCCAGACCTCCGACATGGCATACCCAGTACCTTCGACTTTGAGTTCGGCGGCAAGAAGGAGGAGAAAGCTGCAGATCTTGAGGAGGGCAGGCAGGAGTCACCTGATCTGACTGAAAATACTGCAACAGCATCCGGCGGCGCAGGTGGCCGGATCCCTGAGGAGCGAGAGTACACACAGAAGGATTTCGAGACCTCGCTAGACCGACGGAGACGACGACTTGGCCGCTACCTTATGCTCGCGGTCCTCGCTGGTGGCGTCGGCAGTGCAGTCTACTTCGCTCGCCCCATCGATGAGGCAGACGAGGCAGCACCATCAGGACTGGACCCCTCAAGTACATCCGGCTGGTCACCCGTCAGCATGTACGCCCGCGTCCGCGCTCGCATGGGCTCACAACTCGGCTACTACACCGAGCCCTCCTTCCCCAAGCTCCTCCCTACAGTGCCCGAATCGCAACGCCCGCCCTTCACCCTTGTACTTTCTCTCGAAGACCTCATGATCCACACAACCTGGGACCGCAAGAACGGCTACCGCACTGCCAAGCGACCAGGGATTGACTACTTCATCCGATACCTCTCCCAGTACTACGAGCTAGTCCTCTTCACGTCAGTCCCGATCTCAATTGCAGACCCAGTGATCAAGAAGCTAGACCCCTACCACTTCATCATGTGGCCGCTCGGCCGCGAAGCAACCAAATACGAAAAGGGCGAATACCTCAAAGACCTCGAGTACCTCAACCGGGACCTCAGCAAGACGATCATCATCGACACGCACGCGCCGCACGTCAAGAACCAGCCTGAGAACGCTATCGTACTCCCGAAATGGACCGGCGACCCGAAGGACCCGCACGTGAAGGACTTGGTAGCACTGATCCCCTTCCTGGAATACGTTGCAACAATGGGCACAGACGACGTCCGCAAAGTGCTCTCCTCTTTCGCCGACTCGTCCAGCATCCCCACCGAATTCGCCCGCCGCGAAGCCCTCGCCAGGCAAGAATTCGAATCCCAGCTCGCTGTGTCCCGGTCCCGCGCGCCGAAACACTCCCTTGGCTCGCTCTTCGGCAGTGGGCTGGGCATCAAAGCCGACCGCGCTGGTGGCATGGTCTTAGGCGACGGTCAGTCAGTGGCGGAGGGCTTGGCGCAAGGGAAGATGCTGTCAGACCAGATCAGGGAGCAAGGGCAAAAGCAGTATGAGGCGTTGGAGAAGCAGATCCGGGAGAATGGAAAGAAGTGGTTGGAGGAGGAGGAGGCAGAGTTGAAGAGGATGGGCGAGGAGCAGATGAAGGAGATGAAGAAGGGGGCCTTTTCGTGGTTTGGAGGTGGGGGCAAGAAGGAGTGAGAAGTCGTTAGTGAGAGCTGTTTGCGAGAGGCGTAGTCGCAACTCTGGAAGAGCAACGACTGGACCCATAACGTCAGTGAAGAATCGAGTTCCACGCGGCTGCGGCTGCACGGCATGATGCTGAGAGGGTCAGAGGGGACGGAGTAGCGAGTTGTACAGATAGCGTCCGGCGTATGTATATCATCACAAATATTCTGCCATACAAGTGCTCAGGGACCTTGTTACACATACCTCACGTTCCCTGTGAAAGATGAACATTCTTGGAACCAGTCAGAGGCCTAGATACTGCAGACCAGGACCGTACCGACAGTGAACACTGGCGCCCTCCAGTCCCATCCCTGCGACTCGCATGCAGCGTTCCTAGATATTGACATACTGGATAGAGTCAGGTGGGCATGCTCCGATGACTCCCGGTCGTATTCAGCCAGTGTCGTTCAAGGCGCATGTATGGCGCGTGTTGAGCTGAGCAGGAAGTCGAATTGGACTGAACAGCTCTGGCTGATCGGGAGGGTGGACACAGTGGACACCCAGCTTCAGCTTTGTAGAAGATGAAAAGCTGGAACGCACCAAGATGTTGCAAGCGGTCAGAAGCCAGGAATTATCTCCCTTGAAACTTGCGCCTCTCGATAGCCGAGTTCGCATGCCAGGCGGAGATACAGACCGATGTTGGCGCCGTACTGCTGCATTGTGGCGCTACAGTACTCACTCGCAGCACGCTGAGGTAATCCGCTGATCGCACACGGCTTGTTGTATGATCCTAAATGAACAAAGGGGTGTACTCACGACGGAGAGGAACGATAAACTGGGTATGAGGAGTCGCTTCGAAGTGGGCGGTCAGTGCACGATAACTCACATACATCAAGCAGAGACGCTCGATCAAAATGCAGCCTGCATCTATCCACTGCAAGTCCATATCCCAAGGGATCAATGATGCGTACGTGTATCGAGGGCTTCCGTCGTGAGGCCGTCAGGCGCGCGATGCAGACGGAGCGGCAAGGCAGGCGTAACGTGTGGGGTGGCGCAGCACTGAGACTACTGAGTGGTGTGCCGTGCGATATGCCCTGCCGTGCGATCGTGCGCAAACGGTGATGAGACCTTAGGGAATATATATGCATCATGGAGGGGTCTCTTTCACCCGGTCTCTCACTGTTGCAGCAGATCTTCCATGGTGGCCTCTCGAGATGTCTTCCTTCGTAGACATCTTGCGAGCCTTCGGTCTTGACATACTGAACGCCACGAGACGAAGTTGGACACAAAGGAGTGGACCCGAAACGCCCAAGAAGGTCCTGAACCAGACACTCAAGGCAGCGCTGAGCCGTGCGCTGTTTCATTTGGTGCCTATGACTTCCCTGAGCGTGATGATATACCAGAATTATCATACTCTCTACATCGGCCCTTACTTCACGCAGGACCCGCAGAAGGACCCTGTCATCCTCGCCATCATACAGGTCGCTGCTAAATTCCAGGAGCTTTTGTGCGTTTCGAGTCTCACTGCTATAGTACTCCAAGCTCTTCCACGTGAGCTTCTCGGCGATGGTGTACCTCTTGGACTTCTTGGCTCAGGTCTCTCATTCAGTGGGCCATCGTGGTTCTGGTCAACCGACTTCGTGGTCGCCGCGCGCTGGATGAAGACCTCTTGGGCGAGAGCTCAGTTGTACATCTTGCTCATTCTCGCTGGTGGCATCGCCGTTTTCATTGGACCAGCGGCAGCGGTTCTGTTCCTACCTCGGTCCCAGAACATCCTAGCTGGCAAGACAACGTATTCTCTCAATGGAAGCGTTACCGACTTCTGGCCAAGCTCGGTCTCAGCTGGCTCGGAGCCTTCGCTCTGCGGCTACACGAATTCCAGCCTGCGCTCTATCTGCCCAAGTGGGGGGTACGAGGCACTGAGACAGACCTTGACCACGTTCAACTATACAGACTACACGGCTAACACTGGTATTGGTAATGCTTATCAGCCACAGCTGCAGGCGCAAGGAATCAGGAACAACCGTCAGGAGCACAATCTGCTCACACAAAACACTCAGGGCCTAATACCGCCTGTGCTATCCACAATGCACATCAGGCCTTTGAATTGGGGAACTGCTGCAATATCTCCCCACGCCGCGAGCGTTGCGGTCTCGCAGTACTTAATTCGAGAGTGGGCCAATATCGTAGCGCAATCAAACAGCAGTCACTGGTCGAAGTATCAGTGGTCTTATGGACTATTCGCGGAAACTACAGGCACTTCTCCCGTCGTCAAAGCAAGGTGCACACAAGCACAGAATCTTTCGATGGACGCTGAACAGGCCGCCTTCAGATATCTCTATAGAGCGACAGACTCATCTGCAGAGTTTACACCGCCTGCGCCCGAGGCTGCTACGACGTACTCCCTGCTCTGGGCTAGAGACGTGCAAATGGCCAACATCTCGACTCTCGATCGTAGTCCATCTTCTCGTGTACGCACGCAATGGCTTGCTCTCCAGACAGCTTTTGTCGGCAATGCTAAAACCCTTTTCCCGCTCACTGGTTTGTTACTCGAGTTTCCCTGGGACGGCGAGTCGAGAGCCGCAATAACCTGCTCAGTGTCTGCAGTCTGGCACAATTACACCGTCGTCTCCGAACGTTCCACGGACTATGGGGCATGGGTGATCAATCTCGGAACCGGGAACGACTACAACAGCGTCCACGATTATAACGACGTCCAACACAACAGGCCAATAACTCTGGAAAGCAGCTGGTTAAGCTTACTGACATCAAAGATACCTGTCAGTGATGCAGACAATGGTGGGACTTTGCTTGACAGCATTCTTGATGATACAGGATATACCAATGCCATATACGATCTGAGGCACAAGCCGCAGCAGATGTGGGACCTAGCTACACTACGTTGTGTCCAGCGCATGATGCATTCAAATTGGACAGATACTGAGTTGTGGAACGACATTGCTTGCGGCAAAGGTCAGAATAGTAATTACATGGAATTCGTCCTTGCTTCTTTGGTTGCGGATGGACTCTCGAGATTCGGGAGCCATCGGGTTTTCGACTTGGCTATCGACGAGCGCGAATGGAGACTTCATCAGCCATTCATCACGGCGTCAACCCTGCTACTCAAGCAAGCGGAGAGCGCGAAGAATTCCCCTCCTAATGGTGTCATGCAACCTTTGAGCATCTACGTCGAAGGTCTTGCCTTCAGCGCATCGTCTGCTACGGACTACCTCGCGCTAGTAGTTGCAGTAAGCTACATACTAATTGCGGGTCTACATGTGGTATGGGTCCTCGGTCCGGGAAACTGCATTTCCTCCGCCGCCTGGGACACTGTCACTGAGCTACTCACACTGGCCATTGTTTCACCTGCTCCGATATCCAAGTCCCTCGCAAACACGGCGGCGGGTATACATCGGTTCAAGACATATGGTACCATTGTGAAGGTCAGAGCGTCGTCTGAAACAGCAGACAAGCAATCGAAGCAAAATTTGAGACTTGTGCTTGACGATGATCTTGCGTTAAGCGGGTTAGCTGCTTCATCATCGGTGGGACCCGCCGGGCCCAACATGCGACATAGAACTCTGCAGCGTGTGACCGCAGAGGTTGAGTATAGCTAGTACATCTAGGAGCCTCATGAAGACCTTCCCGTACATAGGCAGTGACCTACAAAGTCTCGCGATCTCCGACTCTTCGGCAAGTTCCACGTGCGTCGTTCACAGACCGTCCGATCGGGAGCAGATCAAATCTAGCAGCACTACGCGGTTCTGACAAAGCGAGATGAGCATCATGCTCGATGAATAGGCTATCACGGTCCGACGTTGCCGGCCCATAAGGCTGCCCACGGTGATCCAATGTCGAGCCAGAAATTGTCGTCGAGTCCATTTGGCATGTCGGATTCCGCAGGTTGTGCGTGACCGACAGTATTGGGTGGAGCAACTTGCGTGAATGGCGGGATGTCCGTCATTGGTAGCGTCACAGCATCGTATGCTCCGGCAACGTTCTCGATAGACTGTCCACATGTCTCGACACATAATTCGGCCAAATCCCAGCCGTATTCTTCCCGAGCGGTGCGTAGCATTCGCATCAGTCGTATTAAGGTGAAAGCAGACCTCCTCTTGTCCTCGATCTCCGTCGACTCAACAGTGCACCTCAGCAGCGTTGTAGTGGCAGAGGCGAGAAGATATGTAGTATCTGCGAAGTGTCAGATTCTTCAATACGGTGGTGACGTGGAGTCAAAGGGTCGTACATGGCAGCCAGAAGCTGCGCAAGTCGTCGCTACGCAACGAAGCTACAAATTCTATGATTGTCGTGGCAGCATCGAACAGCTCAGTGAATCTGTATTGCTTCGCTATCACTTGCGGCTGGCTCTTATCTCGCAGTGTCGTCTGGCTAGTGTCAGAAGATAAAGGTAGCACATACCTCGGGATACTCACTCTGAAGGTCAGTCGCTTTAGCATCAACTTGAGTGTCAAGTAGTAGAACCACAAGCTGGCAGCTGAAGGCTCGTCATCATGCCTCAGAATGTCTCGAGACGCCTTCAAGTCCAGAAAGTCTGGGAGGGCATCCTCCCACGTATCGAGCGAAGACTCTACACGGCGAATGATTTTGAATTCTTGCTGATTGTCAGCTTGTAACGAGTACGCCACGGGCAGAATGTCTCCCAGTATAGCAGTTAGCCGACAAAGCTGATGGAACACCGCCCCTGCTCGCTGATCTCGCGTTGATGCTCCGTCAGCAACGAAGGATCCCGGCTCCGGAATCGGCACGTCGTATTGCCCGCTCGCAATGTTCGCAGGTGTCCCATGCGACAGACTGGACCTGGTTTCGATCAGTGGTGCACATGACATGGACTCATTGTATGCATGCTAATACGGACCAATGATCATGGATCAACACCGCCCACCATACTCGGATCCGAAGACTCTTCTCAGCACTGCTTATCTGCCAGGAAGTCGGATTTCGATGCAAACCATGGCTGTGAGCAAGGCTCACAGTTCGACCTGCGGTGATGATGTTCCCAGTGGCGTGGTAGACTGGACGGCCAAGCATCTCTAAAAGTGCAGCGTGCACCGTCGTCAATGAGGGAGCCATGCAGTCGTCCCGTAAAGCTAGCACAGCCTGATTCCACGCAAATTGCATATCAGGGCGAGCCGTATTACGAAGTGCATCGGACGAATGCCAGTACGCGAAAGCAATAGCATAGATGTCACAAACCAGTGTCGATGAGATGAGGGAAGCGTCCTTATGCCAAAGCTTCCAGAACAAGGCTTCGTCGACGATCGGAAACCACGGGTTGACGGCACTGAAATATCTGCATGGGTAAGTCAGGTGGGCAGGCGGCGAAGCGTACATAAGCATACAATTTAATCACATCAGTCGTTCGCGACCCGAGTACGTTCTCCATAATCTCTCTCTGCGCGAGACCTGGTATCGCCGTGCTCTGCCATCCTGGACGAACCCTGGACGTGGGTCTATACATCACAGAGCCTTCCGATCCGCTCGACATCCGGACATAGCGCCTGGTAGTGGCAGATGCATTCGGATTGCGCGGCGCCAGATGATGCTCAAGCACGTTCAGATCGTCGGCCATAGTTGGCTCAATCATGATGGGCGAGTCTTCGCTCGTATTCTGCACCTCGGAGAAGCATAGACGCGGCAATGAAGCCGGCCCCTCTACCGCAGTTGACGCTGGCCCCTTCGGCAGTGTAGTTGACCGGGCGCCACTGCGGTCGTTCGATGTACCTCCTTTGCCGTTCAAACTGCGATCGCATGCAAGTGATCTTTGACGGCAGTAACGGCATGGTTGCGCAAGGTTGTCGATGTGACAGCGACCTTTGCGGTGTCGACATCTGGCGCACGCGGGAAGTTTGTGCGAGCGGTAAGGTCGAGCGCCAGCCGCATGCTCAGAAGACGCACTATGACTGTGCTCCATTGCCTGAGCTCGACTCCTTGACCATCAATTGGAGACCGTGTCAAAGGTAGCCTTTGCGATGGCTACAGCGGCGAGACGCTAAGTCGGTGTACTATCAGTCGTTGAGGAACCTTTTCCAGCCCGCGGCACGTTTTGCCTGAAACCTCTCATCGATATGGCATGCTTGAATTTCGCTGTTGTGGCTACAATTATAGCGTCGGAAGAGCGTTCGAGATTGTATGGAGAACCGAACTAGCTGGCGGACTGCTCACACTGGTCCTGAGAGCTCCGGGAAGATACACGACATCAGCGTTGATATGGCAATGAGCTGCAGATTTCCGTAGTGGTCCGCAAACACTAGGTGCTGTGCGTAAGGTTGAGCCGATCCTGAAGCTATGGTGGTGCCGCGAAGGGAACCGGACAAGCATGGAGCCAGGTTTGCCGTTACTAATTCCACGCCTCACATCCACAGGTGGATCCACAGTAGATATACCTGCTTTCAAGATCGCTTCAAATATCCTCGCCAGCTCGCGCTAATACACGGCGGTGCCCCACCGTAAGTTCATTTGGCACCCGATAAGTTCTCCGTAGAGCCGCTAAAGTCAGGAAGCGTCTTCCGTTTCCCTATCATCTCCTCACCAACGCGTCTTTGTTTCCCAACTATAGACGCATATCTTCCGCATCACAGCATGGATCCAACCCTGCGAAGCGATGCGATCATTGGCCTGATAGCTTCGGCGCCCACTCCTAGCTGTCCGAAGGGATTTCATATGAGGGTATACCGTAGGTATATGAGTCTACCACGTCCTTTGAATTGTTACTCTCTGCACTTCTGCATTTTCATTGCCGTATCGTATCAACAATCGCCATGTCGACAACGACTACCACCCTGACCACGGCGCCGCCAGCTAAGCTAGATGTGGTTGATACGTTCTGGCCGCGAGCCAACAAATACCTCATGCACACTGGCGTTACACCCTCCCCTGTGATCATCACCAAAGCTCTGGGGACCAGACTCTATGATGCCTCCGGCAGGCAGATTCTCGACTTCACGTCTGGACAGATGAGCTCACTGCTTGGGCATTCGCACCCTGAGATCGTGAAGGTTGTAAATCAGCAAGTCGCACAGCTGGATCATCTCCTGAGCAGCATGATCACCGAGCCAGTTATCGAACTGGCAGAACGGCTTGCACAGGTACTCCCCTCCCCTCTTGAGAAATCCTTCTTCCTCAATACTGGCTCAGAAAGCACCGAGGCCGCCATCAAGATCGCCAAGTACTACACCGGCAAATTCGAGATTGTGGCATTCTCAGCCAGCTACCACGGTCTGACCTCAGGCTCAGGATCTGCTACTTACTCCGCTGGCAGAAGAAATGGTGGGCCTGCTATGCCGGGCCAGCTTGCTTTCCCAGCACCCTACGCGTATCGCTCGCCGTTCAAGAAGGCTGACGGATCCTACGACTGGGTGACTGAGCTTGAATTCGGGTGGTCAATGATTGATCGTCAGAGCGTTGGATCCCTCGCTGCGTTCATCATGGAACCCATACTCTCGACTGGTGGTATCCTTGTGCCGCCGAAGGGTTACTTGACTCGCATGGCTCAAGAATGCAAGAAGCGCGGAATGCTGCTCATCATGGACGAGGCACAGACTGGAGTTGGCCGCACTGGGCAGATGTTTGCTTTCGAGAATGAAGAAGGGGTCGTACCCGACGTTCTTGCACTGTCGAAAACACTTGGGTGTGGTCTGCCACTGGCTTCTGTCACCACTACGTCAGAGATCGAGAGAGGTTGCACAGAAGCTGGCTTTCTATGGCTTACCACGCATCTCAACGATCCTCTGACCGCCGCAGTCGGAGCAAAGGTGCTGGAGATCGTCAAACGCGACGACTACTGCCGAAAAGCTGCAGAGCGAGGTGGGCAGCTTCGTGCTGGGCTACTGAAACTCCAAGAGAAGTACTGGTGCATTGGCGATGTGCGAGGCAGAGGTTTACTGCAAGGCATCGAGCTTATCGCAAACGCCGAGACTAAATCACCCGGGACCGAACTCGGTCAGGCTGTATCAGAGGCAGCAATGAGGAATGGTCTGTCCTGCAACATTGTGAACTTGCCGGGCATGGGCGGAGTCTTTCGTCTGGCGCCTCCAGTTACTGTCACTGCGGACGAGATTGACGAAGCGCTTGGCATCTTAGACCATTCATTCGACGAGGTGCTGGCGAAGCGAGGCCAGTCGATCGCGACCGTATGAGTATCTCTCTGGCATGACGTGATGACAAGGCGGAGTGAGACGAAACTTTATTACCACCATAGGACAGGCGATATAATATTCAATACGGCACATTTTCGTTCGAGTACAATCTTCACATGGGAGGTGGCGTATCTGTAGCGCGAGGTTCGACATGCAGGACCCTAGCCATTTCGAATACCTTCAGGCTCTCTGTGTCGAAGCTTGGAAGGCTTGCATGCCAGCATCCCTGTGTCCATACAGATGGCAAGTCTGAGCATCGGAGTACCACTCAGGAGTAGACATCCTGAGCTGTTGTGACACTCCAGAAACCCGTCCACGTCACCATTATGATGCGCCGTCTATGCAATGCAAGTATGACCAACCATTCGCCGTAACGCGTGCCTTCACGACCATTCGCAAAATGAGTTCGACCAGTGTTTGATTTGGTGAACGGGGAGATGCCTAATCACATCGAGGCTTGTCCCGATTGGGAAGGCACGAGATCTCAATGTCTTTTCACCTCGAGGGTAAGCAATGATGCGATTCGGGGTATTAGGCATCGGTTTCAGCGCGCTATGTTGAGGGACGCTCCTTCGCGACAGCTGCTGTTTGAGACAGCGCTGTAGACTACCGATTAGATCTTCGCTTCCATCAATGGCACGTTCAGCACAGCAGCAACCCTCTGCCGGACGCGAGAAGGCCGAGATGTCGTCTGAGCACACGCCTCTGCTGCAGAATGTACCCGTAGACGAGCGAAGGGAGCGCTACTCCAATGCCAGAGTAAGTGTTGCGGTTCCACCAGTATCATGTCTACCACCAACACCATACTAGCTGCGCCGCATGTGCACGATTGGCTTGATCACCATTCCATTCCTTACCCTCGCGATTGTCGCTGTGTGTGTCCTGCTAGCAGGCGAGAGCGACCTCTTCGGCGATGATCCCGAATCGTCTATCGATTCTGCGACCGACTATCTGCCCCATCCTGCATGGCCTGCAGGCAACGGATTGTACTACGCCGAGCTGAAAGATATACTCCTCTCTACACCGTCAGCCGCGAAAGCTCGCGAGTGGAGTCAGTACTACACCGCCGGCCCACATCTTGCTGGCAAGAATCTCAGTCAGGCAGAGTGGACTCGTGATCGATGGGAAGAGTGGGGAGTGAAAAGCCATGTAGTGGACTACGAAGTGTACATCAATTACCCAGTCAGCCATCGCCTGGCGCTGCTGGACGGAGAAAGAGTTGCATTCGAAGCGACGCTTGAGGAGGATGTCCTCGAAGACGATCCAACAACAGGGCTAGAAGATCGGATACCGGTGTTTCATGGCTACTCCGCGAGCGGGAATGTCACGGCATAGTATGTGTACGCGAATTATGGCACGTACGCGGACTTTCAGGCTCTTGTCAATGCTGGCATCGCGCTTGAGGGCAAAATTGCCTTCGTCAAGTACGGAGGGATCTTCCGTGGTTTGAAAGTGAAGCGCGCAGAGGATCTTGGCATGATCGGCGTGGTCATTTACTCGGATCCCGGCGATGATGGCGACATTACCGAGGAGAACGGGTACAAGCCGTACCCTGCTGGCCCAGCAAGGAACCCAAGTGCGGTGCAGAGAGGCAGCGTGGAGTATCTGAGTACGTCCTAGTCGTAGTATCTTGCGATCGCAGTCACTGACGTTCATAGGTATTGGCCCGGGAGACCCTACGACCATCGGCTATCCTTCGAAGCCAGGTGTTCCACGCCAACCCACCGAGGGCAAAATACCGGTCATTCCATCGCTCCCAGTTTCCTATGCTGAAGCTCTGCCATTTCTTCGAGCTCTCAATGGACTGGGATCAAATGCTACATCAATCTGGCCGGAGCACAGTGGAGGGCTTGGATACAAGAACGTATCTTACTCCATCGGCCCTTCGCCGCCAGGTGTGACCATCAACCTCGTCAACACCCAAGAATACGTTACCACACCGCTCTGGAACACCATCGGCATCATCAATGGCAGTATTGCGAACGAGGTCGTCATCATCGGCAATCACCGCGACGCGTGGATCGCTGGTGGAGCAGCAGATCCCAATTCAGGCTCCGCTTCGCTCAACGAAGTCATCCGATCGTTCGGTGTAGCTCTATCGAAAGGCTGGGAACCACAGCGAACCATCGTCTTCGCATCGTGGGATGGAGAAGAATACGGTCTCATCGGCAGCACTGAATGGGTTGAGGAGTACATTCCTTGGCTCACTGATGCTGCGGTGGCTTATATCAATGTTGACGTTGGTGCCATCGGCCCCGACTTCGCTGTGGCTGCGGCACCGTTACTGAATAAAGCCATCATGGACGTTGCGCTGCAGGTCCCAAGCCCAAATCAGACTATCGCAGGTCAGACGGTCGGCAGCCTGTGGAACGGACATATCAGCACCATGGGCAGTGGTAGCGACTTCACTGCGTTTCAAGATTTTGCTGGTGTTCCCAGCATCAACGTTGAATTCTCTGGTTCGCCGGGTGGTAACTTACCAGGTGGCAGTGGTAAAGTGAAGGGAGTGTACCACTACCATTCGAACTACGACTCCTTCGCCTGGATGGACAAGTACGGTGACCCTGGGTTTCTGTACCACGAAACCATCGCAAAAATCATCGCACTGTTGGCGGCGAAATTGAGTGAGGAGCCGGTCATAAGTTTTAATGCCGTCGACTATGCTGCTGGGCTTGAAAGATACCTCGGGCATTTGCGAGACGGTGTGAAAGAGCTCCTACACTCTACCGTCACGGAAGCAGAGCTCTCCATTGAAACAGTCAAGATTCTCGCACCTCTCACACGCGCCATCGCCGATTTCCGAGACCATGCTACGGCGCTTGACTCTTGGGCCGACTTTGTGGAATCTGCAACCGCAGGAACCTCGCCACCCTCCATACATGTGCGCTCGAAGCTCTATACGAGCGTACACGCTGTCAATACCGCATACAAGCGGCTGGAGCGCGACTTCCTTTATGCACCTGGCCTTGACAGCAGGACTTGGTTCAAGCACGTTGTTTTTGCCCCAGGCATCTGGACTGGGTACGCTGGCGCGACCTTTCCGGGTGTCTGGGAAGCATTGGAGTACGGAGACGAGAAGTGGACTGCGGAAGAGCGGAAGAAACAGGTGAAGCGATGGGTGGGGATCTGTGCGGATGCAGTGGCAAAGGCCGGAGAAGGTATAAAGGCAACATGATACAAGACAAACACAAAATCAGGTATGGCACGGCTGATGGGGAATGCTGGACAGAGGAGATACATGCACAGCAGTGGGAAGGCAATGACGGCTGCAAGTTTGATTGCGTTACGATGAGACGCCTGTACGAAGTATACATGTGATTGGAAGTCTTTGATAGTCTCTTCTGAGTTCACGCATCGTCAGTCCAGAGAATGATACGCTCTGCAGTCATGCAAATTGTGTATGATGCCTGAAAAGTGACGCCTTGTGCACGGCCGTCTTTGGCATTCACTTCGGCGAAGCTGCGCTTCTCTCAACGTCACTTCATCTGCATCTTCACTTACCCGTCCAGCACTTCGATACACATTGCATCGTGCCTTATGAAAAGGCTCTACTTCGCTCGTGATCTGACTGCCAGTCTCGCCCATGATCCGGACGGTCGAGATATGGTACCGCCTTGTTGCCTGTCGACAAACGCCATTGTTCGAATATATTCTCGAGCAGCGTGAATGTTATAGCACATCGCTGTAACCCTCGAAGGGTTGGTATGAGTGTCAACTTGATCAAGGAGGCAGCTGGATCCTGGGATCCGGTGATCGCGGCAGAGTTGCGGGCATGCGGAGCAGAAGTCCTCACTCGACGCGTTCGAAGCGATCCCTCGCCTTGTGCTCGACATCATCCTTACATAGGAGATCGAGATCCTGGGCGGTCGATCGCTTATCGTTTCATCGGCTTGTGAGAGGATATATGACCGCGACGAGCGGTACGTCCGAAGTTCTCATCTGCGCGTCACGTACCTCGTAGCCAAGTTCTTCTCTGGTCACGTTCTCGTCTTGTCCTATCATCCTATGCAACAATCGGAAGTGCACTGATCGTTATGCCTACTACCGCGGACATGATTCCGCTTCTCCAAGGCTTCGTCCGCCGCTGATCAGCATGTCGATGGTTGTCTTGTTACGTGGATAGGTTGAGAGCTGGTCTTCCTAAGGTGTCGTCGATTGTCCTTGAAACAATGGCTTGTGAACGGGACTGGGAACAAGCGCGTACGAGCAATCCGATCAACTCATCTCGAACGCTGGTCCGCACTTCAAGTAATCCTGCAGTCGTGTCGAGTCAAGCGCGCGGGCTTCGGCAGTTCCTGGATTTGACGGTCGACAAAGGTCTTCGATGATCGGTGGGATGTCTCGCAAGGCCTCTGCTCTGTCACCACGGTCAGCCTGGTTTGAGCGGTGCCCTATAGATACTGTGGCAACTCTTTATTCGCCCAACGGTATGGCGTACTTCGCATCGATGCGGTCCACGGCGGATGGCATTGATGTAATGGACTGAAAAAGCTCGATGCAGCAACGTCACGATAGTAGGCGATCATTCGGCTGGGTGCTGTGAACGAAGTTATCGAATCATCCAGCACATGCTCACGCTCCAGGACCGCGTCTTGGCAGTCGCATCACCGTCGTCACATCTATGTGTGCCTTGTTGTTCCTCAGGCAAGCGAGAAGCTAAT
>JAVRRP010000145.1:0-27246 GCA_036872775.1 Oleoguttula sp. CCFEE 5521
TAGTGGGTCTAGTGGGTGAAGGTGGCCGCGACAGAGACGGGAGGGAGTGCGAGCGGTGGTGACGGACTGCCAGCTTGAGAGAAGGGAAGGGAGGAAGAATACAAGTGCTGATGTACAAGACCTTGGCCTTTCAGCTGCAGTGGAGGACCTCGTTCGGTCGATTAGGTCTAGCTCCAATGCGCGGCACTATGGAAGCGGGGATCGTGGCGCGTTTGTGGGGAATCAGATGATGCTGCAGTGGAGGAGTATTGAATTATTATATTACATGATAGCAAGACTGGACTGCTGATCATTTGTAGCAGTCATGAAGATGCGCGTGAGGACCACAAATGCGGTCACATCGTGCCCACGACGTGCAAGACTGCGCACGTGAAGACACATGAACGTCTTCTTCTGGAGGACCGGCGCTTCTTCGGTGGCTTCACGTAAGCATCACATATAGTCACGGGCTAGGACTGGCAGTTGTTCACTTCGCGTGCAATGGCAACATATCCTACGAGATCTGCATGTGTCCGATGATCCAAAAGCGACCTTCGACGGGAGACGCAGGGCTCACCCACTATTCACTCCCCCTGCTCTGTCCGTTCATAGCCAATCCCCTCAGTCTCCTACTCAGCAGACTCTCGTTCCTGCCCTCACCCGCCCTACGTTCTCGGCTGTGATCTCTCCCAAAGACGAACGGATCCTCCATACCGTTCAGCTCGTCCACTTGCTCTCGAGATACGATTGGCGAGAGTGATCCCAATGGCGACACAGGCGATAACGTTCCCCTTGTGGCGTCCGACTGTTGTGAGTCGAAGTCCATGACCTCACTGGAGAATGTCTGTCGGCTGCTCGGCCGAGACTCGAGGGTAGGCAGGACGGCAGGAAAGTGGAAAGCCTTCACCGGCAGGCTGTGTGCTGGGCCTTGGTAATTTGAGCTCGGCATCGATTTTGCAGCCGCGAGTCGAGACCGAGGCCACGGAGTATCCGTTGTCTCTACAGGTGGCTCCATCGCACTGCTTCGGCGTCGATGAGCTGATGGTAACGTGCTGGAGGACAGTCCGACCGTGGAGTCGCGGCCTGGCTTGTACGCGCTGTATCTAGGCTCAGGCAGCTGGATCTCATTGCGAAGCTTCTCCTTGCCATCCGGGACGCGATTGGCGAAGACGACTCGTATGCTCTTGTGGAGGAAAAAGCGACCTTTCGAGGGGCAGCAGATATGCAGATGGACAAGGTAGCGCAATGTGGGCTTGTCGTTGGGATCATCAGAAGCTGAGAGCGATGCCTCTGGCCTGTCGGTGCCCAAGTTCTTGCGGGAAGTCAAAGGCATGTCGATGATCGGGCCAGCCGAGTAGCTACGCTGGCGAATAAAAGTCTTTTGTCCTGGCTCCATATCTGAGAGGTCGTATGGTATGAGGAAGAGCTTCACGGCAGTCTTATTTGGGTTCTTCAGCACGATCTGCAGCTGTCCTTGTTGCGGAATCCGGTAGCTTCCTCCAGGAGGTGCTTTCGGTGAAGCAGACCGACTTTTGTGCTTGCGCTGTCGTCTTCGCTTAATCTGTATTTCTGCTGCAGATCCATCATCGCGGCTTGACGAGCCTGCTCGACTACCTGCGCGGCTTGCGACAGCTTGCAAGCGTTCCTCGAGCCGATGTCTACGCTTGTCGGGTGACGGCTCTGCATTAGGCAGACTGTTTTCAAGGTCAACAAGACCGACGTAGGGACTTGGTTGATCGAGCGAGTCGTTGACTTTGTTCCCGTAGCTGTAGAACACGGCTGGAAACGGTATGATGGCGTGAGGCGGACACTTCAATTTTGATGAGCATTGCCCTTTGCCAAGAACGCCGATTTGTGCCACGAAGTTAAGCGGCTTCGATGGCGTAGTTGACATTCGTCCTCGAAGTATGGACTCTTCGTACGAGCCGACCATTGGTGCATGCTGCAGAGGTGATTCTGAGATGGAGGGCCTTCGGATCCCTGGAGCGGGTGTGAATGGCAGACTGTTGAATGAGTGGAGTGAGCGCCGCGGCTGATGGGCTTGGTACGGGAATGTGGCCTCCTTGCGGAGCGTCGCGAGTGCGGCTCCTGGTTGTCCGCGGGCTGAGGCTGGGTAATCTAGAGTTGACAGATTACGCAGTGCTTGTGGCGAGAAGGTATGTCTTCTTGACTTGTCCGGACTTCGAGATCTGTCTCTCTGCACTGGCTCAGGCGTGTCGGGTCGGGACTGACGGGCAAGTGGACTCGTAGGTGCTTGGTATGAGAAGCCGTGAAGCTGGGACGCGTTTGATGCGGCTCGGTGCCTGGCAGTTGGCCTCATGCCAATCACATCACCTTGCGGAGGGGGTGACTTCCGCCTCTCCGTCCATGCTTGGCGGAATGCAGCAGCGGGAAAGCTTGGATGCCAGGGAGCCACCGGAGATGTAGATAGAGATGGTGTAGTATCGACTACTGCAGTCTCTTCTGGACGTGGAACCGAAGGCGTGTCTTTCTCTCGTTGCCTGAAGTCTCCCGAATGTAACGCAGATCTTGGTCGCTCGATCTCTAGACCAGCAGCATACAGGTGTTGATCGCCCAGCGGCGATTGCGGTCGATTTTCTGTGACATTTCGTGAGGGTGATCGTGTAAGACGTCTGGCGAGACCAGCCGGCCGCTCCAGCTCAGGCGAGATCGATCTTGAAGCACCATCTCTGCTCTTGATCTTCCTGATGATCTCCTGTCTGTCGATCGAGACATGTTTGCTCGCACTCTGCGGCGTCCGTGGTCTGCCAGTGAAGTACGGGTTGTAGACATGCCCTGGGATGCCCGAGATGCCTTGTCCGTCTCGGCTTGTCGGTCTCGAGCTCCCTGCCGCACCCTCTTCCGCCATATCTTTCGCCTCGCTACCGTCGGGTTGCTGTGGTCCACCACGTTCTAGCCAAGTATTGGAGATAGGCATTGCTGGCGTAATAGCTTGAGCAGGCTTTAATATCTGAAAGGCAACTATGGCACGGCGAGGTATGAAGCTCGGCGCTGTCCGCTACTATCGAGGCTCATGGTCACTGTTGTTGAATGTCACGCATGGTATGGGAAGGCTGTGATCTTAGCGGTCAAGTCCATTTTAAAAGCAAGTTGTGCCATATGCACATGATGTTCGTCTATTGCAGCTCCTTAGGTACATCTAAGAGGCCACCGAAGAAGCACTGGTCTGTGAGATTGATCCTCGGAACAGCCATGTCCCCATCCGAAGCCTTACTAAGCAACCATGACACCTCCATCCATCAATCCTGATTGAATAGTGTGCGAATATCCGCCTTTGACTGCTTCTTTTTGAGGTGCCGAGATGCGCTGTGATCTGAAAATTGGCGGTTGGCCTCGCGCAGTCTCTTGGAGGCTGGGAGGTTTGGGCGATGGATGCGCTATGGGATACGGTCAGTGAGATCTCATTTCCTTTCAGCGGGCGCGTCTTACCTTTGATGCCTTCTCTGACACGTTCACATCCGACTTCGTTTCGTTCTCGACGGTAGTATCGACAGCGCCACGAATTGGGAGCTGAAACGCGGGCATGTCGTCGTCTGCGGTGTCAGACTTGTCGGAGGTGGTATCGCTCTCACCAAGTACTGCAGCACGTTTGTTCGACTCTCAAGTCTCCCACTCGGGAGGGTACAGCTCGGCGGGATCAGGGAAAGACAAGTCGAAGTCGTAATGATAGTGCCGGTACCGAGCCTGTCGGTAATACCAATTGCGCTATTCCTTGAGACGAGTGGCATTCTGCTCCGATTCGGCCATGTCAGTGCCCGAGTGCAGTTCCAGGGAAAGTTCGAGCGCAGTGAGAACATTGCCGGCGGTTTCACAACTAGGACCCCTCACCATCCAGTCGTAAATGTGAGCAAGCGCAGCCTTGTGTAGATGGACCTCAGCACGGTCTAGATCGGCGAGGTTGTGTTTGTCGAGTAATTCCGTGGCGGCATAGTGATGCTCACTACAGAGCTGCCGATTTGATGAAGGTGGCTGTGGCTCGAACAGGGTGACAAGGACCGCAAGTATCTTGGGATCATCAGGGCAATCTCTGCAGCTGAGGAAGAATTTCGGCTCGGGGCCCATGCAGAGGTCCATGATGCGGTCCATGATGCGCACTTTGCGAATACTGATGTTGTTGTGTCGAATGGGAGTGTAGGAGAGGTGGAAAGTTATGTATTCGACTGAGAAGGCTCTAGAAGACGTTACCACCTCGTAGAAGCATGGAAGGTGCGACGCAGCTAGCCGGCCTAGGCTTGCGGACACACAAACAGGAAAATTTCATCGCCAAGCGACAGTGCGATCACATTCTTCCGTCTGAAGAAGTTGCCCTCCAAGGCACGATACTGCTGCAAATCTCTGTGGCAATCGCTCGATCGATATATTGTCGAGAGCTGGAAGACACTCTCTTGTCGACCAGGTAGACGCAGGCAGACACCAGTGGTGTGCATAACAACAGCACAAGACTTCTCGGACTTTCTTAGAAGTACACCATGTGCGGATCTCACGGCAGCTCTGGATCCCATGGCTCGGAGGACTCAGATCACTCTGGATCCCATGGCTCGGGATAGTCAGATCACTCAGACCCAGAGGCTTCGACTGAGCCCACAACGACATGCACGCGTTGCAACACAGCCAAGCCAGCGGCTCAGATGTTGTAAGACATGTAGAAACAAGGCTCAGCAGAAAAAAGGGGGTGAATATCTAACCAACCCCCCCCCCCCAAACCCCCCCGCCATAAAATGCGCCATTTGCAACGAGGAGAAGCCAGCGGAAAAGTTCGGCAGGTCCAGGACTGTGTGTAAGGAAAGTTTCAACAAGAAGACACGTGACGATCGCGCTTCGGCTAAGGCCTCGACTGCGCCCGCGAGGACATGCAGAGACTGCAAAGAAGAGAAGCCAGCGGATCAATTTGAAATCAAGACTCGGTGCAGGGCGTGTCACAACAAGAGGCAGGCTAAGACTGGACCCGCAAGGAAATGCTTGACTTGCAACTTGGAGAAGCCAGCTGATTAGTTCCACAGTAGAACTCGGTGCAGGATGTGTCGCAACAAGACGTTGAAGTCGTCGATAAGTTCAGGGCTGCGGACCGCATATGCTTCACTTAGCGGACTGACTGACGACCAGATGGCGACGGTCCCAGCTAGTTGGGAAGTCTCGTTACCCGGCGTTGCGCGCCATGCTTTCCTACACGGCGATCCTGACCAGAGGTCTGCAGGCAGGCGACTCTATGGAGAGAATCGGTGGTACTACGAACATGCCGAGATGGAGCAAGCATGGTCCGAGTTGGAAGTGAGTCCCGGGGTTCATTGGTCACGGGAGCAACGGATCATTCGACTAGCAATTGCCGATGCAGAACGCGGCTTGCTTCCGATTCCACGACCTCTGCTATCGCGTTACCACAACATGGAACGGAGAGCAGTCGTCGAAGAAGCCGTAAACCGTGGCTTGCGTAGAAGCAGTCATGGTCGTGATTTGGAAGTTGGAGATGATGCCCTCGAAAGCACTGCAGCCCAGGCAATTCAGTACCTGCTTCTTAACGATCATGAGAATGATGTCGACTATTGGGCAGCTGTCCGGGAGGATGATCGACAAGCTATCACGGATCTCTTAGCCAACGATCTCGCCATCGGCGTTCAACTGGGTCTCCTTCAGCCCGCAAATCGTGCGAATGGCCTCGCAGCCCGCGACAGGCGCAACTTAAACCTTCGCGCCCACGAAGTCGAAACTCTGCGAGAGATACGACACGGTAACGTCGTCGGCTTAATTGGAGAGGACGCTGCTATCAGATGCCTCGAGCCACTTTTGTACGAAGACATGATGTTCCCGATCGAGGCGTCCTCCGAAGGTTTCCTGTGTGGCGTCTATGCTCTTGAAAAATCACTTCACACGATGCGCATGCGCGACTATAGACTCAATGGCCTCGAGTGTACCAGGCCCGTCGACTACCAACCACCTACACGCATCACGCACGGCGACATGATGGCTGTTCTATTCAGCGACTGGACGCCTGGCCAACGGCACGACCCTGCACGTCTAGGTACACCGACTGCCGAGTATAATCAGTACCTTCACGATCACTTTCGCGACGGAACAGCCGAGAACGACCAAGCCTTCTACGACTTCTACGACGACATGATGCGAATGAGCGACCTGGACGCGATCCAGCTCCAGGCTGTCCTGACTCTTCTGAATCGAGCTGGCAGGATTCAACATGACTATGCCCTAGGCGTTGTTGCCAGCACATATATGCAGGGAGTCGGACCTGCAGCACAGCAAGTTCCTACTAATGTCAGATTCGTTGACAGCTTTGATCCGAGTAATAATCGACCAGCACTGTTCGTGCACGACAACATTACCTATGGGGACGGGCAATACAACCACTGGGAAGGCATGACTGACGGTGGCGCTGGTGATCTGCACGCTGTAATATCCTGGGGCTTGCGCATTGCCGATGCTTCTCGGATGCCACGATTTCGTTTCGATCCTAGCGCCCCTCCTGCTGAAGAGACCGAGGCATCACGCGTCAAACGCCTCAAGGCCAATGACCTCAGAAGAGTCTCTGCATCCGTCCGTGCTCTTCGCAAAGCCTGCCTCCCCTGCGCTGCCAAAGGGCAGCGCTGCAATGGCGACGCTACCACTGGTCTACCATGTCAGAATTGCGTTGACGGCGCCGAGACATGTTCCTGGCCACCGGATCAGCTACCGCGAACAGATCCGTTCGTGCCAGGTCAGCTGTACACAGATGAGCAGGCTGCACGTTGGAACACTCATCCAGGTGAGATCTACGATGGCAACACGCACTTTGAGACGGTGCCCGAGGATAAGGAGCACTACATCGTCTTCCACTTCGCTCGCCACTCAAGTCATCCAGGCGAGATCACATTGCGGGATGCAGCGCAGCGGCTACAAGTCACAGCGCACCACTATCGCAACATGCTGAACGCGGGAATTCTTTCGATCAATCAAATTTCCGTAGGCACGCCTCCGCCAGGTATGATGGTCGCTCACTGTATCGCTTTCGCTCGGCATGGCGCAATGCCCGTGCCTACTACGCTCGATAACCTCAACAATGTCGAGCTCATACAGTTTATGCAGGAGTTGCACAGGATCTTCGCCTATGGCCACCAACAGCCCGCCGCGACCCCACCACTAGAGATTCAGTTCGTTCTTACCGGCTTAGCGGGTCTCTCAGTTGGTATTCGCCGATGGGGCAGTCGCACATTTCTCGATGGCCTCTTCGCCTTTGCACGAGAACAAGATCGGATCCATGGGACGAATCTTACTGATCGCATGTATGTGATTGTGCACGTCGAGTACCATAACGTCAACGGCGTATGACCAGGGCGCATCACACCCAACCTCCCGCTAGGCACGTGGACCCCGAATTGGGAGCTGCACAAGAACAGAGCACTACACAAGGAGAAGCTTGCCGATCTTGTGGACAGGAACGCCTATCTCCAAATGATGAATCACACCAATGCTCTCCTAGCTGCGAACGGTCAACCACAACAGCCAATCTTGAACCACCAGTTCACTGCTCTCCAAGTGCGCGATCTTGACACGATGATCGCAGCGATGCATCACGAGGAGTTACTCCGCACCGCACAGCTCGATCGCACCACCGTGTCGACAGCACTAAACATCAGGCGACGCAATCGTAACCGCAACCTGGGCATGAGGAACCTGCCTTGATCATTGGAGGAGGTGAGCGTTCCATAACCTCATACACCGAATGACAAACGCTGACGATAGTGTAGCTGCAGCACAAGGGCAATGCCCAACTCGGATCGCTAAGCCAGCAACTCCCAGAGGCACTATACCCGGATCTTCGTCAGCGGTACATGCATACAGGGAGAGCGACCTACTGAGCAGTAAACGCTAGCAGATGTGAGCTTCGAACACACCTTCGCAGCTTACGGTACCCTACCAGCGCTCTACGTTCGCGAAGCAGCGCAACCGAGTCACGCTACCTTCTTGCTAACGCAAACGCCGGGAGCTATCTTGCACCGTTGGCACGCGGTGTCATCATTTAGGTATTTGCTGCGGGCTATACGGCATGGGAGGACTTTGATGCGGCTACATGGCATGGGATGACTTGAAGGTTTTGTTTGTCAGTGGCTGTCTGCTTCAGCAACGAAATGCTTTGAGATGCAGGCGGACTTTACACTACAGGGCGCTGTAGCAAGGATGGAAACGCCGCTACCGACTGAGTGCGCGCTTCCATCAGCCCACAGCAAGCAGATCCATAACCCCAATACACCCCTCAGCCTGCTGCGCCAGCTCCGCCGTCCGTCTCACTCTCTTCCCAATCCTCTCCACAAGCTTTAGACACGTCCATCCCACTTCGCCCTCCCCTTGCTCAAGCCACACACCCATCCTACCAGCATACAGATCCAGTATCGTATACGTCACATCACCAGTCAAGTGCAATATCCGTGGCGCGTTGATGTTGTTCAACACCCACTTCAACACAGGCACCAGATGCTCGTCTTTCCGATCCCTCAGTGCCGCGCGAAGCGCACCTCGAGTTCGAAGAGCAGTGATCAGCGTGAGTGTGTTCTCGGGACCGGACTGATGATCTGCGAGTACGAGGTCTAGTGCACGACCGTATTCTCCTCTCCGAAGTGCCTGCTGCCAAGGCTTCAGCGGCTTGGGCCGACCAGTCCTGTCGTTTCCCATGATCGATATATCGGCGCCTTCACCACGGAAGTCCTTCCCTCGATCTCGTGCTAGGATGCCTTGTCGCAGGTCTTTCTTCCGTTGGACGCGCTCGTACTCGTCTGCTGTGCCTGCTATAAGCGCTTGGTCTCTCTTCTCCCGCTCGCGCGTCTTGGCTTTCTCAGCCCCTGCTAGGCGTGTGCGGATACTAAGGAGGCCGGTTTGCAGGCCCACGAGGAGATGGCGGTCCTCTGAGGGAATCTGTGGGGAGGGTATTACGGCGAGGGAGAGGATAGGTGCGGTGTACTTCAAGCTTGCAACGACTTCCCATGTCGACGTCGAGTGGATCTTGATATGCCCGTCCAGTCCAGCAGTCAGTAGTCGGGTGCCACCTTGCGCCAACGTAAGCCACGACACAGCCTTCTGATGCGATCGCAGTATCACTTCCGGCTTCCCAGAGATCAAGTTTAGTACCGAGACTTCGTTCCCCGCCGCCGCCGCCACCAGACTGCTCCCCAAAGCACACACATCCTCCACAGCGCCTTGCACCCGGAACGTCATCACCGGCGCTCCCTGGCCACCTTGCCTCGTGTCCCAAACCCTCACAGTCTGATCATACCCTCCACTGACTACCATCCCGTCCTGTCCCGGCAGCCAACACCCTGCTCGCACATAGTCCTCATGCCCAACACCAACCCACTTCGGCTGTTCCTCCGTCAGATCCCATACCCTCACCGTCCGATCATCTCCACACGTCATGAACTCCGTAAGTGTTCCCAGACTCCACCTTACAACATGTATAGGCAACCTCCTCTTCTCCTCCCGTCCCCATTGCCTTAGCACAGCGCGACTCCCGGTATCAAATGCCTGCACAATCCCTCCATCACCGCCCGCTATTAAGATCCTCCCATCCCTCCTCACAACGCCACTCCTCGCCACATCATCCACGCCAAACCGCGTGATGGTCTTGACCAGCTTCCGCGTCCGAGAGTTGTATATTTGCGCTCGTCCGCCGGAAGTTACTGCAAAGGTTTCTGCGCTCGGAGGAGCTGTGATGGATGTGATTGCGCTGTTGTGGGGCGAGGGGACGAGGAGCTGGGATTTGAAGGCGCGGTAGTAGGATTGGGAGGGCGTCAGAGGGGCGGGACCCGGGGTCTGGCGGAGGGGAGGGAGGGGTTGGACTTCGGCGGCCATGGTGTGTGGCTGGTGATTGTGGGTAGAGAGGAAGGGCTGAGGAGTTTGTTGATAAGAGGTTCGCAGTTGCGCTCAAGTAGCAACAGTCGCTATGAGCATCGCTTGAGAGGTTCAAGTCAGAGTGAATTCGAACTGACTCCGTCTCTTCAACATGCGCAACGCGCAAGTGAGGTGCACAAGAGCTCGAAAAAGTCTTGATCTGATAAGCTCGGATCTATCTAGTTGGAGCTTCCGATTGACTTGCGAAGTTCTGGCGCTAGCATCGGTACTCGACTTCCCACATCGTGGGACTTCGCGCAACTTGAGCTCAAGTGATGTCTACATCATACGTGCATGGATGGCATTTGCTGATACGTGCACCACAACACAACATCCACAACAGCAAGCTAGATCTTGTAACCTCGTCACACCACCATGCCGACGCCGCTTCCAACCTCAACCGGCACCTGAATCCCTGCCTTCATCATCACCTTTAGCATCTCTGTACCCGTCCACTTGCCCTCGGTGAATCCCTTGGTAGTCCCGAAATTCAGTTTCCTCCATTCTAGGTCCAGCTGATAAGCCTGCTCAGCAAGTTCTGCGAGTGGTCGCACAGGCTTGAGCGACTGCACCTCCCGTAAGTCGAGATCCAGCCTCTCGAACCAGTCGGTCATCCTATCTGGTTGAGCCCGTTTTCTTAGCCCTCGGCGGACAGACTTGTCAGCTGCATCCCAAGTCTCCAACCCATCAGCACTCCCCAGCACGAACCGTGCAGCCCAAACATCCCACACGCGGGTGCGGCCCGTGATGTGATTTGGCACCCCAGGGCCCGCTCGTTTCAGCAAAGGCATATTCGAGTGTCGTTTTGGGTCCCACCGGCAAGTTTGCCCCGCGCGGAGACTTGCTTTCATCTTGACAACGAAGCCGTAGTCTACGTGACCGGCCATGCAAGCGTAGCGCCAGAATACGCGGAAGCAGTTCCACATTCTGCGATCCCAGGCGAGCCAGAGCAGCCAGCGGAAGGAAGAAGCCGAGAGGATGACGGAGAAGGCGCGAGTGGCTGGTTCGAACAGGATGTTGCCGTGTTGGGCGTTGTGATAGTCGTCGTGGGTCGAGATGAGCGCAGTGTCGGTCTGCTCGTTGAGTCTGTATGGCAGCCGGGTAAATATCGACAGTATGGCGACGGCGGACTCCACGTGGCGGTTCCGGCGAGCGGAATGCAGGAAGTGATCGAGTGTAGCTGTGTTGGGCCGCTCACCCTGCCGAATCAACTCGCGAACGACGTCGCGCGCGATGTCGCTTCTACCCAGATTCAAGGCTGCGTCTACGAGCGAGTTCGCTGCACGCCGGCCCATGTGCTGGATGTCCGGGTACTGAGCACTGATACTGCGTACAAAGTTATTGAACTTCGCATCGGGGTGCTCCTTGACGAATTCGGTCAGTAGATGGGGCGCGTCCTGTTTGAAGAGCTCTAACTTGGCATTTTTGTCGAATTGCACGCCCGCCTCGTGCATGGCGCTGCGCACTTCCTCGACTCTGCTCGGGTTGAAGCGCCAAGTCAGAGACTCAAAGTGCAGCCACGTCACAGCGGTGGCCTTCCCTCCAGCGCGATGCATGAAGCGAACGAGATAGCGGAAGGTGTCCACGCTGGGTGCGATAGCTGCAAATCTGAGCATGGTGTCGAACACTTCCGCGCTCAGATTGAAATCTGCCTCATCTGCAGCAAGTACGATCTCACGTACTGCTGGGAAGTACATATGCCGACCCAGCCAGTCTAGCGCAGTTACTACGGCTTCTGTAGTCGCGATTTTCTGATCGAAGCCTGCCTTGACAAGTCGTACTAATTCTTTCTGTACATCACTGTGGTATGGTGAGCGGTCCTCGGTTCTGCCTTTGTACTTCAGCAGCCTCGGTCGATATGCTATTAGTGCCCCGATGCGTTCCGTGAAGGAGACCGAGTCTCCAGGTAACGAGGGCAGGCAGCTTGTTGGTGATGCCGTATCTGCTTTCTGCTCCGTCCGTAGCAACGTGGACAGTGGGATATAGGCGTTGTGCTGCGGACGATGCCACACAGCGCGCACTGGGCCGGGTTCAGCCGTCGCAGACTGCACCATGTAGGTGGCGTCGAGAACGCTATTCAGCAACTCGAGCTCCTTGTCAGGCGTAGGCGTATCGGGCTCGTGCGCAGCATCGCCGTCATTCTCATCATTAGATTTGTGTGTGACTTTATGCAGTTCATGCGCCGACAACAGAGGCGACACGTCGTCGTACAGTTTGCTGCTGGCAGATAGCAAATCTGATGACCGCAGATAGCGCGTCGCGGCGTCGTTCTGCGCAGGAGTGCCGTACAGAGTCAAGCCTGGCATCTCAGTGTCCTGCTCCGAAGGCAGACTCTGAACGTGACTGCCAGTGTGCTGCATTATCTCCAAGACGGACTCGCCCGGATCACGGGTCCAACGCGCTGATACGCCTGGCGATAGCATGATTGTCTCCATGACTCGGGCGTGGGCTTTCCGGCCGCTCGTGGTGTCGTTTGCGAGGATTCGTAGTATGTCCTGCCAGGCTCGACTTTCGTTGATGGGATGTCTCTCGCGTTCGATCCTCGCCTGCTGCGCGCTGACCTTTTTCTTACCAGCGTCGAGGTAAGCTAAGTTCTTCCAGTAGATGGCTCGGAATGGTCTGATGGACGCTCGGGGGGATCGCCTTTTCCCCTGCTCGTCGCCACAAACATGCGTCGCACCGTCACGGTCTCGCGTCGCACCCTGAGCAACTGCTGACTCGAAAGCGTCTATCTTGACCTGCTCGTCCTCGTTCGTCGCACCGGTGCCTCCATGTCCTTGCGGGCGGTCTCCAGGGGGGCGCGGCTTCAATCCGCCTAGCACTCTTCGGATTCGTAATTCATCTTCCTGAGCCATATTTGATGCCTCGCTCGCATTCTCGGTATGCGTTCGCTCACGATCTGCTCCCGTCTGAGCTTGTAGTGCCGTATCTCGTAGGACTCCGCCACTTTGCTGCAGCCCGTCGCCACTACCATGACCGCCAGGTAACTCTGGTCCCATCCTCGGACCTCTCCAGTCTTCAAAGCTGCCTGCATCACTTCCACGCGTTGCATGTCCGTCATGTGGAACGGATCCGGCATGCCTTTGGGATACCCGCGGGCTAGACAACGCAAATCCTCTATGGCTTTGATGAGGTCCGGATGAAACTCCTCCAGATACGAAATGGATACGCTGTCCGTCTCCGTTGAGCTCGCGCCATCGCTGGTTTCTTCGGACCGGGCGTCCCGGGCTTGCTACTTGAGTTCGTCCTGACGGAGCTGTTCTCGCATCAGTCGGGTGAGCCCGTCCATAGCCACTTTTGCGGTCCTGCGCCTCCGCGACGAGAGGTCGCGGCGCGGCATGGTGGCCTAGTGAGCGGATAATGCGTCGAAGTGCGACTGCATTGGAGGACATTCATGCCATTATATGTACAGTGTATGCATCCGACGTGCCCTTCATGGGGAAGGCGTTTCGATAATTCGATGTTCGGGAGTCTACCGTCTGTCGTTGATTGCTTTGCGCACTACGCAACGGAAACGCGTCGCGTAGATCCTCGGCGCGTCTCACGAGCCATTGCATGTACGAGCCAAACCTACACACGCTTTCGACAAACATCTGTACTGCATCAGCATCTTAGCCTCTGCATCTTTGCATTACAGACTATCTGATCATGTTAACGGGTGTCCGGAAAGCTCATTCGGTGTGCTGAGACTCTATGCTCTGCACTGAATCTGGCCTCGTTACACGCGTAGGACACTTCATCATGTCCTCCCAGAGCTCGACTTTCGATGGGCTGGCCGACCCAATGTCCGATGACTTCCTCAGCCCTCACACAAAGATCGCGAAGATGCTGGCTGATATTGACGATGCACCTACCCCGTCTCCACCAGCGCGGCAGACGCCAATCCCAAACCCAAAGCTGACGCACCCATTCTTGGACGACAGCGATGAAGATGGAGGGGATGTCTCCTCTCATTCAATTGCACGTGTCGCGGATGCTGTTGGAGCTGAGGCTGAGGCTTCTTCGGATGTAGACGACGATGCTGACAACGATCTGGTGCGACGTCCTGCTGGGAGAGCTGCAAGGAGGATGCTGCAAATTGCTGCCTCATCATCAACTTCTAAGATGCGGCCTGCTCTGGACTCGGACCACGATGGCAGCGAGGAAGATCTGTACTCAGCGACTCCTGTCAGATCCTCCGGTCTGAAGCGTAAACGTGATCTGAACATCACTCCGACAGGTTCTCTTGCCGTCAGTCCAGCAGAACACCGCAGCAGCTTATTCGTCAGTCCGGCAAAGTCAGCACTTAGTGCTCAGGACGACGAGGATGACCTCCCTGCGAACCGCCTGGCCCTCACCTCCAAGCAAAGACTTGCACAGCTCGTGGCTCAGAAGCGAGAGGAGCGACTTGCACTAGAAGCTGCGAAAGCCGCACGCGCTGAGAGCAGCGATCAGACTGTCTCCGTCCATGCGTCATCTGATCTGCGCGACGAAATCTTCGATCGCGATGAGAATGCAGCCGCCAACCCCGAGGTGGACCGCATTCTGTCCGACGCGGCACGACCTACCCGAAAAGCAAGCAAACGAGCACTACTTGAGATGGAACGCGAGACTCAGCGAATGTCTCGTCAGCAGGCTCTGGCACATCAGATGAAAGTCAAGAAGAAGTTCAGTACCACTGACTTGTTTGCCAAATTCAACTTTCGCCGACCTTCTGTGCCTTCGCCACAGGGAGAGGACTCCTCGTCTGCGCCCAACAGTGATCCAATCGGGCCTTCGCCAGCGCGAAGCCTACGTCGAGAGCTCAGATCTACGCCACCGTCCAGCCCTCCCACGCCATTCGACAAGCAGAAGATGCTAGTCGATTCCGGAGCCTTGGCGAAGATGGTGTCGATCAGGCAGGATACCCTCGACAGCATGATAGCGGACGATGAGGAGCTACCGGAAATTGAGGAGCTCATCAAGTTGTCCCAAAGGCCACAGCAGCATGTTACTGCCGTTGACGAGGACGTCGGCCAGGATGTTGGGTCCAAAATCGCTCGGTGGAGTAAAAAATCGATGCCGCGCGCGGTTGGACCTGACGACGACAACGACGACCTCGAGATACTGCAGCCCATGCCACGGCACTTGCAGGTCTTCGACCGCGTCCAGCCTGCGAAGAAAGCCGAGAACCACTCGAATGCCATACACATTCTCAAGCATCTTTCACACATCGGACAGAACGATGCAAAGCCCAACAGGGCCGGTACTGTGAAGCCATCAGTCCACCCCCAAGTACTCGAGGCCCAATTACGCAGACACGCCCGGGAGCAAGCGCACGAAGCTCAGCTTGAGCGCATGCAGGAGCTTCAAGCAAAGGGCATCATCGTGCAGAGTGCTGAGGATCGCGAGCGTGAGTCCGTGTCCTTCGAGAACTTGCTTGAGAAAGCTAGGCAGGAGGCCGAGGATTTGAGAAAGTCTGAAAAAGCTGCGAGGAAGGAGGCAGGCGAGGAAGTGGCTATGGATGCCAGCGACGACGAAAGCGAAGATGGCGACTATGCGATGAGTGGCAGTGAGGAGGATGTCGAGGCCGAGACTAACGAGCTAGTGGATGATGTTGCGGAAGATTCTGCCGAGGACGAACAAGACGCAGAGATCGATGAGGATGGTGCGGAGGCGTCTAACGGGATCCACGACGATGTTGCCGACAATGAGTTACTTCCTGCTGCAGAAGGCCGGCTCGACGTAACGCAGTCTGAAAGCGTAGAGATGACCCCCTTGCCAGTACGCAGGCCGCGCAAGCCTCGCGCCGTCCTGGATGGCGACGAAGACGAGGCAACACCCACGACTATCGCACAGCAAGAGGATGCGTACGAGGACCCTTTTGCTGCGTTTGGCTTCGGAGGTGCAGGAGCTCCCAAGATCATGTCACCCACGCAAGCATTCAATGCGACCATGCAAACTCCTACGCAAGAAGATAGCCAATTAGACAGCTTCGATATGCTCGGTCGGGTTGCACCCATGAGCTCCATGTCGATGCCGCCCACATTCCAGTCCTTTGACGCTGATGCTGCCGCCGATGAAAGCCAGACGCAACGTGCGACGGATGTCGAAACTCAGGAAGTCCAGCTGAATTGGGAGACGCAGCTTCCAGAGACACCGGTACCTGGCATGGCCCGTCAGCACAGTGGACTGGCAGAGACACCTGGTTGGGAGCCGACTCAGGATCCAGGCATGGCTTCTCCTTGGTCTGCAGTACGTCGCGGCCAGCTGCAACGCGAACTCACCCTGGACTCCGTGCTTGAAGAAGACAACGAGACACAGCCTACCGTTCAGCTTCGTGTCAGCGAGAGTCCGATGCCCTCGGCAGCACATAAGCGTGGTCGCCTTACGAAGCGCAAGCCTGTTGTTGCAGACGATAGTTACGAGGACGTTCTGCAGCCCAGTAAGAAAGACGCCTTCCGAGAGATGAAGCGGCGTCGTATCGAGACGCTGGGTGCTGCCGATCGTGCAGAGGCCGACCTGGAGCTCAAGCGTATGATGGAAGATCAGGCTGAGGAGTCTGAAGACGAGTACGCCGGGCTAGGTGGCGATGACACTGACATGATCGCTCCGGAGACAGCTGAAGATGCTGCCATGATCGACTCTTCGCATGTTGAAGTTGATGAGCGTGCGATCGCTGCCCACTTTGCTGATCGGCAGCGTGCTGATGACGAGGAGGCAACAAAGAAACTATACAAGGACTTGACTACAGGTGCTCTGCGGAGGCGCACTGCGGGCGGTGGGTGGGACTTGGACGAGGATGAGGATGATGTTGCTGTAAGGCGTCGACAGATCAGGCAGAGAGAAGAAGCAAGGAAAAGGAGGTTGCTGCTGCAGGATGAAGGCGTCCGCGACTGGATGGAGAAGGGCAAGCAGACTAAAGGTAAAGACGCTTTCTTGCGTGCGATTGCTGATGACGATGCCGAGATCGAGGACGTGGTTGATCTAGATGACCAGGAGGCTGATGAAGAGGATGCGGGTCTGCCGGACGAGAGTCAGCAGTTGCAAACAGAAGCTGTACCCGCGCCACTGCAAGAGGTGAGCGGTAACACGCCACCCTCCGAAGCGGATGTCGAGGTGAAGCCAATCCGACCGCGACCACAAGAGCGTCGATCAAGAGTAGACGACGCAGCATCAAGCCGCCCAACTTCCCTCCTCCAAGTCCGCGAAAGCCTCAGCTTTCTTCTTGACGAGCCTGGCCAAGCAAACAATACCTTCATCGATGCTACCGATGCCGGCTCAGACTCCGAGGACGAGTACGCAGATGGTCCTCTCGCGACTGATGGTCGCGTACACCTCGTGAGCGACGATGAAGATGAAGCTGAAGAAGATGAAGCAGCCGAGCTCGCCCGCCAGAACAGCGGTGGCTTTGCCCCGAATCCGAAAGCAATGGAGGACGCCGCGCTCATGCCTCCGCCCCGCTTGCCAGCTTCGCAGCGTAGGACGCCTGCGAAGCCTGTTGTAGGCACGGTGCTGGATCGCTTGAGTCTGAAGCGTGGGAATAGCTCGAGCAGCTCTTCGACGGGGTCAAGGTCAGCCTGGGGCAATGCTACCGCTGTGGGCAAGCCGGCTTCGCTACTGCGGCGTGCGACGACGAACATGACCGCCTCTGGAGCCAATGAGAGGGGCGTCACGATCGGGCATGGGGTTAGGGCTAGCGGTGACAGGGGTGTTACTGTGGGAGCTGGGACGAGGAGTGGGAGTGGGAAGAGCTCATTTGCTGCGCAGGCCAGGGCTGAGGAGCGAAGGGCGGTACTCGAAGCCGGTGCTGTGAGGAAGGCAGAAGCCACGGCAAAGGTTGCCGCGTTGAGGAGGGCAGCTTCGGCATCGATGGCGAAAATGTCTGGTGGAGGGTGGGAGTAAATTGATAGACGTGCCTGGATGAGGACTCCAGAGTGTAGTACTGTAGGATCAATTGCTACCATCGCTGCACCTTATTCGCGAGTCTCACGTCACTCACTGACGCCAAGCTTGTGACACTGGAGTCGAGCTTCGCAAGCAACGTGATAGTTTTGGGATTCCCAGGTGTCTGTACGGCTCATGTGGGTGCGTCTCTCGACGCGCCACCCGGGTCTCGAAGTGCCCTGTCTCGAGATGCGCGTGCTGAGAGGTGACAGTGCTGATGAAGTCGCACATGATGGAAGTTGACAGCAGTGAACGGAAATGAATGATTGCGTGCAAGAGGAGAAACTTAGAGTGATGGATAGTGTATCATTGAAGTCAAGGTCCAACATTAGTTTGAGGTGAGATGAATTGAGCGAGGGCATGAGGAGTCGGGGTACGGACGAGTGAAGACGAAGTAACGAAGAGGATCAGTATCATAACCTTGAAGTGAACGAAGACTGTAAGCCATCAATGATGACGAAGGGTGTCATAAAGAAGTAATGAGAGCGGGTCAATGAAGAGAATCAGTGCTAATGATTCGCAGTGACTCGAGAGAGTATAAGTCAAGAGAAGTGAGCCATAGACGAAGAGTGAAGAGACGATTACGGGACAGAAGCTCGCCCTGGCGCAGTTTCGACCGCGCTAGGACGAGTTTACGACAACGACTACGAAGACTGGGCGAAGCTCAGACCAAAGCAGAACAAACGCACTGTCAGCATAGTCAGTGTTCTGAAAAGAATAGACAACGTGGACGACGATGTCGTCGACGACAGATTCACAGAGCCGCCAGATCCAAATCGCGCGCCGTCGTACTGCTCTCCATAGCTCTTCCAACTCCAACATTATGCCGGCAGTCACAGACAGAAGTATACACAATGCTGCTTGTCCACTCTTTGCTTCCGAAATCTCCTCGCGGCAGTGGCAGGAATAGTACTTGCCGCCAGTAACGTAATTGATGGCGTAAATGAACGCCGAAGCGAAGTGAGAGTGGTCTTTCTGCAGGCTGCACAGTTGCCGGAGAGATTTACAGCATCCGTCCTCGTGTGAGGTTTGGAATAGGCCCTTGAGGTTTCAATGATGAATTCGATGGGGAAATGCCGAGGAACGAACGAATTGACGTCCATGTAGCGCTGCGCGGGTGCTCAGGTTCGAACCCAAGCTTCACGATCCAAGACCTCGTTGTTATTTGCTCGACGTGCGGCACGCTCAGTCTCCTCTTCGAGGACGGTCTTGAAGTCCTGAGCGTGGCGACCAGCGACTCGATGTCTAGCCGTGTTATTGTGACGTGCGTTGGCAAGCGCAAAATCCTCTTCTACCTTCGTGAGCACCCTTGCGTCAACGCTCAGTGCTCGTTGTTCGTAGGCATGGTTCACGTCTTTTCCCGAAGCCACCACGCGGTTGATAGGTGGTCTGAGGCGGGGCGCGAACAACGCGTTGGCTGCTTGTGCGCTCGGTGTGTGACCCGTTCGCGCGGTATTGCTCGTTGGTGCAACCACTTGCTCGGGGAGAGTGGTAGTAGTGTTGCTGTCGGCTGCGTTGTTGGTGCTCATAACGTCTTGAGTTATCTCAGGCGCCTTGACAATGTCTTTGAGCCGCTGAGGCTGGGTGATCCACTCAATGGACAGCGACGCGACGTCTTCGGGTCGCGGGACCGCCGTGACGTTCGGGTCGGTGATATTGATCTTCGCGATCAACAACGATCTCGGTGCTTTCTGCCTCACTTTCGGAGACGGCTGCAGTTCGAGCTCACCGATGTCTAGTGTCTGAGCAAGATCGAAAAGATCCGCCTCAAGGGAAGTGTCAGACCCAACAGTATCCCTGCTCTCGTCGTCGACGGAGTATGGATAGGTGTTGAGAAGGACCTCGATATTGTTGTTGTAAGTGGCGACCTCGGAAACGTACACCGCTGGTATCAACTTTGGCTTGCCCTTCGATCTCCCGAACATAATCTTGAAGTCGCGCTCATCTTACAGCGAGTGACCGTAAATTTTGAGAGATGCTACAGAGCGTGGTGAGGAGAGAATGAAGATGATTCAATGAGACGGGTCGATGGTATCATCGTGCAGTAGCTTGGGGGTCTGACTTACGAGAAAGGGCGACGAGTGTGAGGGAAAGGACCGCACCAAAGAGACTAGCCATCGTGTCCACGACTTCACGAACAAAAGCCGCTCACGACCGCATATTCATACAGCAAGCGTGAGGCGCGTGGGCGACGGTCACTGGACCGCGGCTTCAAGTGTGATCTTCGACGATGCGCGAGCTGAGCTCTAGTCGATCGCCGGCATTCCTGCGGGTACACGCCTGGACACTGGCTAGCCGTTGGCGCCGATGACCGCGAGATACCTCGTGCGATTATGGTGGCGGGAGATGATTATGTTTTCGTGCATCATAGGGAAGATCGAGAAGGACAGAAGGCCAAAGAAGTTGATCTTGGACAAAAGCATGGTTGTACCTAATTGTCAGTAAGTGCATGAGCTTGTGAAGCGGCGGGCTGCCAGACTTGACTTAAATCACACTACAGCCTGATGCTTCTGCCTACAGTCTGATGGGGCGAAGTGTGGCAAGCATGATCGTATGTCAAGTGCCAAGCCGTTAAATCTGAGCGCGAAATTGGTGTGCTCGACCTGTACGCTGCCAGGGAGTCATACTCGGAGAGGAGCTTTTCTGGCTGGTGGCCGCCATACATCGACGCAATGCCGCGCGCATCGAGTTGGTGTTTCTGCCCCATCGGTATGATGGCGTCTTCGGGTTTGAGAGGGATCGTTTTATTCTGAGATGTGGTGCAGTCTACCAGGAGCAGCTCGCTGTACGTCAGACCTGCGGCGAGGTCCTACGCGCGGGTATTCCTATTGAACCAAAGCTGCTGGCTTTCTCTTTCCTCGTGAGATTCGAGCTCGCTGACGATATCCGCAACGTGGCGGTACGTCGGCATAGTGGCCACTCTTGGGACCACAATGTCTTCAGGTAACCTCAATACCAGGGTTACCACAGTCTCCAGATGCGCGGCGAGGTCGTCGAGAGGGACAAAGAGGTCGCGAACTGCGAGTCCAAAGGCCCACTGCCGAATTTTGAACCACGTTGGTGGTACGTCTGGACGTAGTAGTGCAAGCGCGTTGTCAGATCAACCGTATGTGAGGTGATAGCAGCCAGATGTGGAACTTACACGCACGGAACGCTCCAGTTGTTCAACACAGTTGGCTAGAATGATGAAATTCTACAACCTGCCGTTGGGCAGAATAGCGAAAAGCTCAATCCCCGCAGTCGGACGGGCTTCACGAACCTTGTCAATATGCACCAAGCACTCGGGGTGGTGTTTGCGGAATATGGCGTACTCTATGCGTCGAAGTGGATGTGGGATGTCTTGACGTTGGGAGCGCTTGGTGAGGTGAAGAAGCTCAGGTGCGATCGACTTGTAAAGGGTGGGTGACGCGACGCGAATGAGAGTATCGTAGATGTTGGAATGGTACATTGCGTGATCTGCATAACCACGGAAGGTGATCGAGGGGTCCGATTGGTGTTCATGCGATTCGTCGTGGTAGTGATGCATCGTGCAAGTGATGCGCCGTGGGAGTCGTTCGCCTTGCAAGTGATGCTCTTTTCGAGTGGTACGCAGCGCGAGTGATGCGCTGTACGGATCTTGCGCAGCACTATAAAACCTGCGCCTTGTTAGTGAAAGTCGATGGTAAGCTCAGGATACTTGTGTTGCGTTTTGCTATTGTAGTGTTGTGATACCACAGGACGTACATTTGTCGATTCGGCGCGCGGATAGGGACTATCCCATCGAAATCATACATTTAGCTGTTCGTTGCCCCTGGCAGCCTGCTAAGAGACACAATCTCGTAACCTCTTCTTTGCAGCTCCGATACTACTCGCCTCAGCATCGGCGCAGTCCACGATCTCCGGTCATGACAGATTATCACAGCACCTGGACGAGCCATACTGAGCACATGCCATGCATTGACTCGCCAGTACCGGATGAAGGGGTCGTGAGGGTAGATGCTACCGAGAACGGTCTTGTAGCCTGCCCTCTCGGCGACGTCAACAACACGCTGACTGAAGACACCAGAGCCGGGACGAAACCATAGGGACTGCCGGGTGGCATTAGCATTGTTGTACGCATCGTCCAGTAGGGAGTCGACAGAGGAGATCTGCTCAGCTAAAACTTCGGATGCTAGAGATATTGATGGCTCGTCGTGCATAGCGTGATTGCCTAGCTCGTGACCATGCTCCACTATGCTCGTCAGAGTGCTTTGACGACCACTGACTTGGTCCCCGATCACGAAGAACGTTGCAGTCGCGTTTCGTTGCTTCAAGATCTCCAAGATCTCCGGCGTATGAGCAGAAGGCGCATCATCGATGGTCAACGCAATGATCTTCTGCTTGGTCTGGACATGGAACAGGACTGACGGGAAGCGGCCCTGGAAGTAAGAGATGACAACGCGCGGAGGCCTGTATATGATGTATGCTGGCAAGACAACGAGAAGACAGATCGCCACGATCGTAAGTTGAATGGCCATCCGTGTGCGTTTTGCTCTACGTCGGGAGAAGGACCGAGGAAGGCGTAGAAAGAGTGGCATGGCGATCACTGATCAGAAATGTGCGCGTCGCCATGCTGATCGAGCATCGAAGCGTCTGACAGGACCGACGGACATGATTGGAGAAGCAGGAATTAGCGAAGTGAAGGTGAAAGGAGATCGAGGTTGAGGAGAGGCGGATGACATCGTTTGGGAAACCCGGTGAGCCTTGGCAGGTTGCGCTGACCTACCACGCCTACATCTACCTCTAGCATCCGCATGGACAAGTGGAGATGGACGCAAGACGAGTGAGCGTAATGCAAGGATACTCGGATGCTGAACAGAGCCCAGGTCAATGTAATAGCAGCAGCGGCCATACATTGAAGCGAGTTGTCGGTTACTCGATTTGATACTTGGCGAACTCTCTAGTCTTCAAGCCCTTCGAGAACATGATGTCGAGCTCCTCATACGTCCTACCCTTCGTCTCTGGTACTCTGAAGTATGCCCATACAAGGCTTAGCACGCTCAATCCTCCGAAGAAGAAGCCAATCTTCCCACGCACGTTGCCCTCATCTGGATTAAACATGTATGGTATCGCGACTGTCATCGCGATGGCCACCACTGCCTGAACAGCTGTCGCAAGAGCGATCGTCTTGCTGCGTACGCGCGTAGCACTGCACTCGCAAAGTAGCACGAAGCAGACCGGTCCAATGCTGAGATCGTAGACGAAGTTCCAGATCAGCATCAAGCTGGCTTGCGCCCAAGCAATACCGTGGTTTGTCTCGTACGAAGGCAAGCAGTCAAGGATCCCAATGATCAGCAGCAGAATGATGAGTACCGCTAAGCCAGTGTTGTAGATCCGCCGTCGTCCGTAGTGTATCAGAAGCACCCAGGAGCAGCATGTTCCGACGAAGCCGAGGGCGAGAAAACCTACACCCATACTGAACGCCTTCTCCACCGGCAGACCGGCAAGCTCGAAGAAGTAGACTGCATAGCCCACAAGGTAGATACCTGAGAGCACTTGGATGGTGTACACGCCGATGCTGATTTCGGTACGACGCAAATTGGTGGGCTTGAAGCAGTCGAGGTACGTAGTGCCTGTCTCCATCTCACGCTCAAGCCTGTCCGTTTCGATGATCATCGCAAGTGTGGGCTTGACATCGACAGTTGCGGACGCGAGTCGGCGGAGGGAGTGCTCTGCGTCTGCGAAGCGTTCCTTGCGGACTAGCCACCTATCTTGATGTCAGCCCGCGAACCTCATATCGGTACCAGAGCAAGCCTTACCAAGGTGACTCAGGCGCGAACGGCCAGCCGATCAGTATGATTAGGGGCCAAAGCCATTGCGCTGCAAATGGGGCACTGTATGCCCAATGGTTGTCCAGCTTGGACGTCCCAGCTATGACCCCATTCGCGATAAGCTGTCCCATCACAAAACTCAAGTTGACCCAAGGTGTCAGGACGCCTCTCAGCGGAATTGGGCAAACCTCCGAAGCGTAGGCTGGCGCGACCACGACGTATGTACCAAGTACTAGTCCTCCGAGAAGTTCGCCCACCAGCAGCACAGGCAGGGACCGCGCGAAGAATTGGATGAAGATGAACGCAGCAGTGAGTATCACGCATACGCCGAAGGTCTTCTTCCGCCCGTACCACTCCATTGGGTACGCTGCGAAGAACGCGCCCACGACTTGGCCAATGGGATTGCCCATCCCGAGCCCTGTTTGCCATGCAGCGCTGATAATGTAAGAGTCGTTAAATTTGTAGCCGAAGTCGCGCTGGAAGGCAGGAGTAGCGTATAAGTTTCCTAGCAATTGAGGATCGAATGCTGTCATGATCTGTGTTCGTGTCAGCGAAAGCGTAGACGATTATAAACCGATTCAGATACCACTCCAAGACTGAAGAAGATAGACCATCCCACTGCGGTAGGGTACAGCTTGATCGCTTCGAGGAATGGCATGTCATGCTCGCGATCTGTCGCCAGTCGAGCGTCATCTCCCCCAATGGCACCGATCACAATCTTGCTCTTCACGTCTCGCTCTGGTACTTGCGTTGCAGAGGTAGACATGTCGCTTGTTGAAAATGCGACCCTTTTGTTCTGCCCCTCATCTACGTTTGCCTGTGGTTGTCAGCGATAGCGAGTGGTCGAGGGATGAGTGAACACACAACATCGAAGGTGCCATACGACGTGCTGTCGAAGGGAGCCACGCGACCGCCATCTCCAGCACGCGACATTCCCCACTCAGCAGAGATAGGTATTACTACATGAATCTCGGCTTATCTTGACTGTCGACTACTGCAATGCAACGGAGTGGAGGTGGAGATACGGTACGAGTCGTGGTCCCGAAGCTTCGCCAAGCTATCCAAGGGTCAATCCGGAAACAAGACATTGCCGGACTGCTGCTGGCGTTGTAATGGGGAAAGTGGTATGGGTATACAAGTAATTATCGACCGAAGATGCTATGATAGTTCTTTGGTATGTACACCTTCTTCCAATGACCTACGCCAGACTCCAAGTTCATGTCCGCTTCTCCAGGGATCTAGAACTCTCTTCCGCTGCTGTCGACGCAGCCATTATGGCGAGCCTTAGCTGCACCAAGATGGAGTGTCATGCTTGTGGCGAGCACTCTCATAGGTGCTGTAACGGTCGAGTAAATGCCGCCATCTGGCTGAGAGATGCTCAGCCTATGCTATGCACGTTCGAAGCTGCGAACGATCATTCACTCGCTCAAGCCTTCAGGAAGGTTCTCGAGAAGATCGATATCGTCTGCACACTGAAATTGCCGCAAGGCCCCTAGATATATAAATCAGCATCGCCGTCTACAGACGTCAGCTGGAGCACTCACGGGTATGCCGCCCGGCGTAGCGCCGCCATTACACTGATAGCAATTCTGCTCGCCGGCCGCACCAGCTACGGTTCCTACACCAAGGACTCCAGCGCTGCTGGTCACGTACGTAATACTGTTGCCGCACCAGCAGTCCACTGCAGCCGTACCATTGTTCACGCTGCCGTAGAACATGAACTGGCCAAGCGCGCACGCGGCGCTGCATTTGCTGTCGCCAAGTGTTGTGTATGTGTTTTGATAGGCCGCCAGAGCCCGTCCAGTATTTGTCGAGGGCTGACCGGTCTGTACATAGCAACCTAGATATGAATATAAGGTCGCTGGTGTTGCTGTGGGTCCAGCTGGTCCGCTTGGTCTGCATAAGCATGTTGTCAGCGTGGTGTTCCCATGCGGCGACTCCGATTTGCACCTACCCTGAGGGACCTGTCGCTCCGGTGGCCCCTGTCGCTCCCATGGCTCCTGTTACCCCCGTTGCTCCTGTAGCTCCTGTTGCGCCTGTAGCGCCTGTAGCCCCAGTCACACCTGCCCCAGTCACGCCTGTTGCACCAGTTGCACCAGTAGCACCAGTGGCGCCGGTGGCTCCCATGGCGCCTGTTGCGCCGCTCATGCCCGTGGCGCCAGTCACTCCCATAGCGCCAGTGGGACCGCTGGGACCCGTGGCCCCACTGACTCCTGTTGCGCCCGTGACACCACTTGCACCTGTAGCCCCACTCACTCCTGTCGCGCCTGTTGCACCAGTTACGCCCGTGAGTCCTGTAGCGCCTGTAGCTCCAGCAACTCCAGTAGCACCGGTAGCCCCAGTGGCGCCTGTCGCGCCGGTGGCTCCAGTAACACCCGGGACACCCTGAGGCCAACGTCAGTAAATCGTACGAGTTGTAGGGTTTGCGGAAGTTCGTACCTGGACGCCTTGAGGACCAGATGGTCCGGCTAGGCCTTGCGTGCCCGAGGGCCTGTACGGGGTATCGGTCAGCGTCAGTAGTAACACTAATACGCAGGAACGCCATTACCCAGAAGGACCAGAGGGACCTGTAATTGAATTAGATCTGGCTTTGACAACTAACAGACCAACCTCATCTACCTGAAGGACCCGGCACCGTGTTGTAGCTCGCCGCCTGACAAGACGCCACCGAAAAGAGCGACAGCTGAATGAACAGACATCCATCTGGCGCACCACGTTCCACGAAGATAGAGTACACAGTCCCGTTCCGCAGAGCGCAGAAGTTAGCCTGCCCATTGAAGAACGCATCGTTGAGCCAACTCAGCGTACCATCCCGCGCTATACTGAAGGTCGTCGTGATCGATCCCGGTATCGTGCTCGGTACGAACTGCTGCGAGGTGACACCAGGCGAGGTCGAGTAGGTGTAGACAGTTCCTCCAACTGTGGCAGTCAAGACACCGTTGCGGGTCGTATAGACCGGAGTATTGGTGCAGTCTTGCGTGATTGTGCCGTTGCCGGACATGTAGAAGTTCCCGCTCTGCCTCTTCTGGTGGTCCTTATCGTTCCGCACGAGCATCACGAAAGTGACATCGTCGGGATTCATTGTAGGTGACGGCGAATATCGAGATGCCTGCGTTGCGTTCGTCGGTAGTGTACTGCTCGGTATGGTGACCAAGCCGGGTGTTGAGGTCCATTGCAGAGTTGTAATGCCGTTGATGCTCGTAGGAGCGTTAGTGACTGTCACGCCTGCCTGCGTAAGCGGGAAGAACGTCGTATTTGAGGCGACGAGTGTATCGATTGACACAGCCTGTTCATATACGACGTGCTGTTGCATTGAGCCGATCATTCGGCATGCCGACTGTGTCCGGACTGGCGTCGGCAGGGAAAGAAGCAGGCTAGCAAAGACCACAGTGAGGTCATGTGAGAGTGCGTAGCGCATCTTGCAAAAAGGAAGAAACGAGCGTATAGATTAGGGGTGCAGTATGGAGAACTGTGCTGCATCTACTCGGCCGCCAAATGTCACTTACTCGGCATCGTCGAGCAACTATACTCAACATTTCGGGCCGCGGCCAAAACAGTGTTCGTTGCTACGGCAAAGGATGCAGCACGGAGAAGAGGACTTCCGCCAGCGTGAGGAATGTACTTTGCCATCGGCCCATCGCGTGCGCATTCCCGACGGCCAATCGGTACGGATCTAGCGAGA
>JAVRRP010000146.1:0-27220 GCA_036872775.1 Oleoguttula sp. CCFEE 5521
AACACGACGACTCTGCTCCTCCTCAGATGAGCGCACTCATCGCATCGGTCCGCAGGAGGCTGGTCGTTGCCTTCGAGAACGATTTGGAGATCTTGCGCCTAGTTGACGACCATAGCATCGAGAATTGTGATGGCATTCTTGCCCTCATCGACCATATCAGCACGATCCTCTCACAAGTAGAGACGAACTGCGAGAAAGCAGAGTGGATTGGTGATGCTGATGTGATAGATAGAGCGATAGTCATGATGGTATTGGATGAGCTGGTCGAGGGAATCGGAGACCTGCCACGGAACACGAGGCTCACTGTTGTGGAACGGTTCCAACAGAGCCTTGATGATGAGGAGCAGAAACCGGAGGGTGTAGCCAATGGTCCTATGGACCAAGCTAGGGCACATGAGGCGATGACTCCAGATGCCGGGACGGACTTGATCGACTGCTCGATCAGCGACACGGCTGAGAAGCTGCTAGTCCCGCTTGTGCTGCCCCTTGCTGGAAGTCAGGCTGATGCTGTGGCTTCTAATGGCACTGGAACGATCGCGCAAGATGCATCGATCGCCTTAGCTGACTGCCGAGACCTACTCATCTGTATGTCATGCTGCGTGCTACAGAGAGATCCGATTGACCACTGACGAATGTGTAGGCATTGCGATGACCATCATCTCCGTATATTTGTCTCAGCAGATGTTCAGCTGACAGGCCTGCGACTACCAATGAGACAGAGGTATCTTCCTGGCGACTGAGATGACCGCGGCTCCGGTGAAAGAACAATGAAGTTATCGCCTCCTAAGAAACAGTAAATGCTCGTCCCGGGAGAATGACTACTGTGTAGAAGTGGACTGCTGATAGATCAGCGATGGGACTCTTGTCTCGATAGGTAGAGCATCGGCATAGAGGGTGGTGTGACCCATCATCTGGAGTCGGATTCGAATTGTTGGTGTGAAACGTGTGGAGCTCTCAGCCTCGTTGGTCGCTGTAGTCCACGTTGCATCTGAGCAGTGGGGAAGGAACGATCGGTCGCGGGCTCCCAGCGCGCAACCGCCGCGAATTTGGGTGGTACAGACCGATGTCATATGTTCAAGTTCTTTGCACACTTCCATCACAAAGTCAAGGCCATTTACTCTGCACTACATCACGTCAGTCTGACCATTGCGCTATTGACTGTCGAAGAGAGCATGCTAGTATTGACGGCGTAGCATCCACCACAATGGACGAAAACATCAGCCTCACCGAGTTCGGGCACGAGATGCGATCCGAGATGAGGAATTTGCTCCAGACGTTCACCGGAGGCGCCGTAGAAACCAAATGTACCAATAAGGCCCAGGTGCACATGGCTGGGTTCATTGGTAGGTTGGCAGAGGTTGCGCGGCAGGCGTCTCTCCAGGAAGAACGCTGGGAAATCGGGCTAGAACATGTCCAGTCAGCACTGGAGCAGATGGCGAACGATCCGACGGCTACGGCAAACACCCATGCACTCCCAAGCCAGCCCTCAGGGACCTCGATCGCGAAGAGCAATCCCATGCAGGTCGCCGCCTGCCTCGCGCTTCGCACGCAGATCCTTGGTAGGCCATACGAACCGGAAGCTACATTACGCAGGCAGCTGACATCAGACGAAGCAAATGCAGTCGTTATCTATCACCTGCATACGAAATTGGACCTGATTGTCACACTCACCGGCAATGAGATCTACACGTCCATTCTAGGCAGATTGCAAGAGGGTTCGAGAGCGGAACTTTTGGTGGAGAGCGACCCTAGCGACTCCGACTTCGCAGCTCTTCAATCGCTCGACGAGAAGGTGAAAGTGACGGAGGGAAAGCTTGCCATCTGGGATGCTCATACCGGTCGGATTGTGAACAGATCAAGGTGAGAGTAGCAGGCGTCGACGTCTCTTGGCAGGTAGCACATGTACCAATCAAGCGGCCAGGGGAGGTCTGTTGCACCTGTTGATATCAAGGGATGTGGGATATGTGCTTTTTGTACGCCACCTTTCGCGCGGGCTTCTTGGTGCAAGGGCGATCAGCTGCCGATGTCTTGAAGTGCTGGAATTTAGTGCACTGCGCGTGTGGCTGCATGTTGGCCAAAGCTGGGAAGGAACGTTCGATACACTCACCAGGTAGTCAAGCAAGTGAAGCTTCATTCTGGGAAGAATCCACAGACTCCATCTTGACCCATTCTTCCTCACCACTTCACTTCCAACGTCGCACAACACCAAATCAGGCATCCATCACATCTTAGATCATGGTAGGTCCCGCCATCCATAAGGCCTCAGACTATGGTGCCTCGCTGACTGACAAAGCAGTCGGGCAACACCGTGAACCTCAATGAAGCCCTCACATCTTTCGGCCACGAAGTCAAGGCTGGTGTTCAAAGCACCGTCACCGCCGCATCAGAGAACATGGAAGATGAGCCGTACTTCCACAAGGACGCCATCAAACTGCTCAGTGCGCACACGGCACTCATCGCAGATACGGCGCTCGCCATCGGCGCGTTGAAGTACTCCGAACACGACGGCGCGCTAGATATAGGCGCGCAGGACGTGGCCGAAGCGATTGAGGAAGTGACGGCTGGGCAATTTGCAACTGGAGCGACAGTGACTAAGGCTGTCGGTCCCCGAGCAACGGTTGAGGCGCCGAAGGAATTCGGACAGTCCACAGACATCCTTGCGCTTCGTGAGCAGACCCTTGGTAAGCTCGAGTAGTATTGAATCCTGACGACTGCTTGCTCACGTTGGTCATAGCCAACGCACGTGCCCTGATGGATTGCTGTCATCTGGCACGTACGTTACCCAGCCTGCGCTCGCGGAGCTGCTGCTCAAGTCGTCCGGTAGTCCGGTCATTGCGCTAATTGTGGGCAAGTCGTTGAAGGGTGCGTACGTAGGTGGGCTCCCACAAGGTGAGGCGTGCGAGTCGGATCTTGCCGCGCTGCAGTCGCTGGACCGTAAGTTGAAGGCTAAGGTCGCTGAGCACTGGTAGGAGGCTTCAGACGTGGACGCACGTAGCGGGCGACTCCAGCGTATGCCATTGACGGGCGAGTCATGTTCCACTGAGGGAGCGGAGGCGTCCATAAGCTGCACAATAGCATGCGACAATGTCAATCGGTGGATCACATACCAATTCTTCCCATCACTGGTACTTCAACTACAGCTCACTTCGCTCTTGACCAACGATACTCTCCCACCACCAGCATTCCACCGCAAGAACTTCGATCATCGCAATCGTGGTAGGTACCCACGCATTAATGATCCATTCATCAGGTGCATCATACTGACATATTCGACAGGTACACCAACTCTCCCCCGCCAACCCCAAACTCGCCAAGATATACCGAAACGAATGTTGTCAAATGAGTGGGGATCTTGCCACGTATGGCGGAAAGCAAGCAGCTGCTCGACCGTCAAGCTAGTAAAGACGAAGTCAGAGACAGGGCTGGGGGAGCGTCACGCGCGATCGGGCTGATAAGAAGAGCATTCACATACTCAGGACAGCAACTCCCCAAACGCCGCGCTAATCATCAGCCGCTCTTTTCTTGCATCTTCACCCGCACTCCATCCCTCAGTCACCCAGCAATACACCTTGCAACCCGTTCATCCCGTCCTCATCCCTTCCCCGGGCTCAACGGCCGATTGAACCCTCCCACACGGTTCATATACTGCCTATACTCCGCCTTCTTCACCTTACTGACCGCATAATTCCGATCATTTCCCGGCACTTTCGTGTTCTTCGTGCTCTTGAAGCCCTGAAACCCCATCAAGCGCTGCATGGCGGCTTCCTCGTCCTCGTCCAAGGGCGGGTCGTCCATGATAAGGTCGGGCGTGGGCTTGACTTCCTTTCCAGCTGAAGGCTTCGGAGCGTTGCCATTTGGTCGAGGCTGAGAGGGTGCTTGGCGGGAGTTTGCGCGAGGGGGCTCGGGTTGGCGATTGTGTGGGGGTCGAGTGTTGTTGCCTTCGCGGTCGTTCATGTGGGATGCGCCGCCTCTTGGGCCGCCTCGTCCTCCTCTATCGCCGCCGCGGCCGCCTCGACTATTCTGACCTCTGCTACTTGCTATGGGCGATCTGTCGCGTCTGCGCTCGTCGGTGCGCTCTTTGCGTGGGGAGCGTGATCGGTCTCGTTCTGCGGAAGGATCAGAATGTGACTTGCCGACTCTTGGCTTATCGCAACATACCATATCTGGGCTTATGCGTTCGTTGATCATCGCGGCGACCGCCTCGGTCGCTTCGCGCGCCGTTGCGATCCATCGTGGAGAAGATGTGGCAGTTAATCTGTAGGAAAGCGCAGCTAAAGTCACACGTGAAGTTCACTTCAGTCGGACACCTTAGTCAGCCTTCGAGGTCTTGGTATTTCCTAACATGTGATATATATTGCCCATGCCTTCCTCTACATATTGACTTCTCAAGCCAGAAACGATGAGCTGACAGCGACATCAAACGCCGCAAGCGGCCTATCTCAAATTTCAGCAGGCATGGCTCCCCCACCGCCCGACTCCTCCACCCTCTCCTCCTGGGAAGCCGCTTTCGCCCAACCGCTCCCAGTAGTCCGATCTCTGCACACCCAACTCACCTCCCAGATCTCCTCGAATCGCGAGAAACTGCGGTCATTAGTCGGCTCGTCATACCGAGATCTGCTGTCTACGGCGGAGAAGATCATTGAGATGGAGACCCAGATCCGGGTTGTAGAGGGCAATCTAGGTAAGATTGGGAGGGGGTGCGATTCCAGGATCGTGACTGGACGGAGAGAAGAGCGATGGTGTGGTGGAGGAGATCGGGAGAAGGGCCAACTGGAGGCTATTGCGAGGCTCAAAGTTGCGAAGGGAGGAATTGAGGCAGTGGGGAAGCTTGTGAGGAGAGGAGGGGACGCATTGGTTGGTGCGAAAGTGCTCGGTGTTGTGAGACTACTGCTCAAGAGTCTTGACGGGGTCGAAGACCAGGGCCATTTGGTCAGGGAGCTGGGCAAAAGAGTCACAGGTCTGAAGGCTAAGCTACTACGGCACGTCGACGGTGTTCTGGTCAAGCCTGGGACTGAGCGTGTGGAGCTGGTGAAGGCGTTGTGCGCACACGCCATGATCACGAGCTCGAATCAACAGGATGTCCTAAAGCACTTTCTAGAGCTTAGACTTGAGGCTTTGGAGACCAAATCACAGTACCTTTCCCAAGCTACTGTTCTGGAAATGCTGGAGCTATACGGCAACACGATTCTTGAAGCCCGTGATGCATTCACTCGTCGTCTCGCCGAACGTTTTGCCCAGTTGTCGAAAGCACCTCTGCTTCAGGATCCTGCAGTCTCCTCACTACCAGAGCTGAGTCACGATGTGCACGGACGCTGGATCCCAGAGAATATCCGAACCTTCACGTACTCTACGTACAGTATCTCGCTTGCGAATGGCGATGTGGACAAGGGTCTTGAAGCTTGGTCTGGCGAAGTGCAGAAGATCATTTTCCAAAGTGTCACGACCAGCTTGGCGGCGCAGACTGACATCAAGTCTGTGCTAGACTTCAGACACGCAGTGTTGATGAAATTCTTCATCGTCAGCGTTCAGACGCGGGACGAAGACCCAAGTGGGACCTTCGAGCAGATGCGGTCAGCGATTGTAGGTCGAATGTATGCACTAATTGCGGAAGCCTCGAAGATCGAGCTGGATCTCACAACGCCCAAGACGTCTACCGCAGGCGATCAGCAGTTGCCAATCTGGGATCTGGCAGCAAAGTCATTGGACACTATGAATAGGGCAGCAAAGCTCCGTGGGATCGTGATCGATCACCGACACGGCCGCGACGAGGAAGTACGACAGATACACAATACTCTCGCGTCCTGGTCTGCTCGGCTCGACGAGCAATGGAGCGTCGTCGCCACTATGCGGACTGCAAAATGGGAGACACATGATCTGGACTTCGACCTCGATGATGTAGGGTATGATGGTAATGCTGAACTGCGCACATTACTAACCAAGGACGATCCGCGTTTTGCCGAGGAGCGGCTACGCTTGGACACGGCCAAAGCGTTGGGCGCGGCTTTCAAGCAGATAGCCGACGTTGCGAAGGACGGGGCCAATGCAGCGTACTACATCCGCGTGCTGCGTGCGCTGGAGGCGAAAACAATAGCGCTTGGAGCTCGCCTTAAGGATGTTACATTCCTGGACGCATCGCTGTACAGCTCGTTATACAAGGCCATTGCGGAGCAAGCTTGCGAGCAGCCTCTGCGAGAGTATCAAGCCTCGCTTACGAGGCTCACGCAAGTCGTCAGCATACTCTGGGATGGCACACCGGCTCTGCCCTTACAGCCTTCACTCGCCACATTCAAGTTCTTGACAGCGCTGCAGAGGAGCATGGCGAGTATGGGCGAGGACCTGTGGACGCGCGACGCTGTTGAGGCGGTACGGAGGCACGTCAGTGAAGCGCTTGCGAAGAGCTTCGATGAAGAGATCGACGCCGACGAGGACGCGGTGCATGACAAGAACGCCGCTCCAGAGTCCGAGTCTACGGCGACGAATACGGATGAAGACGAGCCGACCGAGCCGAAGTCCACGTCGCGAACTACCCAAGCAGCCACGCAATGTCTCTTTGACGTGCTCTATCTTCAGCACCCTCTCACGCATCCGTCAGGTTCCCCCGACCTTCTCGACAGACCGCGCGCAAGCCTAGCGACCAGGGCGCAGCTCGACGAAGCAGCACTGCAGCGCCTTCAGAAAAGCGCAAAGGAGTACTGGAAACGAACCTACCTTCTGTTCGGGCTATTAGCCGCACGAGAGCAGTAAATTACACATTAGCTTAGCTTGAACAGCGTGTATTGCCAGATCCTGGGTGCGTACTGTAGAAGCGCTCGGCAGTCCGTCTTGCACGCCTTCTAGCGCTTCCATACACTCTGTGACGAATACCGCGTGGAGCGCAAGCGCTCATGCGCGTGAAGCGGTTAGGGGGCGGTGCTGGTGATATGGGTGCAAGCGCGTAGTGCTCCCTATACTGTAGCTTATACAATCCCACATCTGGAGTGCGTCCTTTATGTGGACGAAACTAGGTGCATTTGCACAGAGCTCGGTGGAGTTGTCTATCGCATGTGCTATTGACGAGGGTCGCACAGGTGTTCTGTATGTTGCATGGGTGGTACGGAGGTACATGTCCGTCCTGACCATCGCATTGGGAACATGCACCGCACACATGGCCAGTGCTATTCTTGGAGGGGTGTTTTGTGGCACAGTGAAATGTGCACGCATAATCCTCAGTACTGGTGTCCTCATGAAAGCATATCCTACAAATCCACAACAATCAGTTAAGCAGCTACAACACAGCAATCCCCTACATTCCACAATGACGCTTCACTCGACGTCCTGCTCGCGTCGTGAACTGTCACCCCAAACCCAAAACTCCACGCGCCTCGCTTCCCAAACCCCCGGCCCCCGGTCCCCTCACCAATGATCTGCAGTAAGCCCCTGGTGCGGCATCTTTCGATAGCTCCCGCCCAGACCCGCATGTTTCAGCTACAGCATCACGCCTTCTAATTGGTCAGATGAGGCGACACGAATGAATATCTTGTGTCGGATGTAGAAGGAGGGAAGACATTTTTTGAGGGAAGGAGGAGCGGGGGGTATGGCGTGTGTATTGGAAGGAGTGAGGGGCGCGGGTTGGCATATTGGGAGGAGTGGGTTGGGGTGTTTGGGATGGGGGAAGGCGATATGATGATGGGATTGCTGTCGTCGTGACAGGCGGGGATGGCCGGTCTGGAGGATTCGCGCATACCGTAGTCGTCGAATGCGATAGTGTGTCGGATCGGTGACAGCTCTGAATAGGTGAAGGTACATAGCTATGGAATAGACACAACCAAAGCTGCCGCCTTTCACATGCATACTCGAGTGCAAGCATGAGCAGGACATTGGTTGGACAGGCGCTGCTTGGCGGGTGTCGCAGAAGCTGGCCTTGCACGCATTCTCGTCCAGGCCGTGGATTGCGAAACATGGCCCATCAGATGGGGCTTCAGCTAGCGAGCCGACCACGTTTCATGCCGCACCCTGCCCCTCGCACTCCCTTGCAATTCTCACACACTTGCCGTCTGACATACTCTCGCCCTTCGTCAGCACTGCAATGTTGTTGTTGTTGTTGTGCCTGTGGACGACGATACTGGCAGTGAATTGCAGCACATCGAATTCAGAAGACAGCATTTGACATACCCGCCGAGAAGGGTCGAGGTACACTAGCGCCGCCCTAATCGGACGCCCGATCTGCACTGCACGCGAAAAGAGTGGAGAGAGCGAGCCCAGCAGCCAGCATCCAGCTTTCCCAGCACAAAGCGCCCGCCGTGCTGTCACCGATCGTCACCCAATACACTCATACAGACACAACCATGTCAACAGCTGTTGCTGCACCACCGGCCACGACTGGCGCGCGCGAACGCAACATCTCACCGCGGCGCTTCGCGACACTCCTGCCTTCCACGACGTCCGCGCCGCCTGCTATTGTTGCTGCGCCGCCTGCGGTTCGGTCGAGGGCGAGGAGTAATGGGAGTGCGTCTTCGGGGGAGCAGAGAGGGTCTGAGGAGCGCGTTACGGGAAGCGCGAAGGTGTCGCCTAGCACGTGAGTCGCGCGTTGAGGGAAGTGTTGGAGCGAAGATGTACTGACGATCATGTGCAGACTGCGCACTGGCGCTCCACCTACGATCAGAGTGAAGAAAGAGCCAGGAGGATCACCGAGTATGGCTTCGGCACGCCCACGACCCAAGAGACTTGATTTGTCGTCGAGCACGACTGCGCGAGGCCCACAAACGGCGCGTCCGTCTGCACCACTCACCTCACGAGACAGCGCGGGTCTGGGTGTACAGGATGTCGGTCTTGCTTGTCTATCGCCCGGCTTTCAAACCCACGATCCTCAGCTTCGAGAACAGCTCCAACGCAGCCTTGACGTTCGCGACCAACAGCGTCAAATCATCGAAGCGCGGCAGAAAGGCGGCAAGCCAGGCAGCGCAAATGACAACGGCGAGGGGAGTGCAAGAACAGGACCACAGGATACGACATTGTTTGGCGTACAGACTCGCACACCTCAAACTTCGCGCAGGAAAGGTCCACCGCCAGGCCTGTCTATCAATGCACCGTCGGCATCACACTTCGCAAACGACCGCGTGATTCAGTCTGCGCCTCTGCATCAGACTTTCACCGGCTTGCGACCAGGTGACCACCCATACACACGCCACTCCCAGCTCGGCCCCTCAGCGCTCGGCCAAACATCACACATCCACCACGTCCCCGCAACACAAACCAACAATCGCCTCCCTCCCATCGCAGATGTATTCGCCAACGACCGTCTCGATGCTCCACGCCAATACGCCGGCAACTCACCCTCCTCACACTCCGACATCCGCCCTCCCGTGCCATCCCCGGGCTTCCCTCCATCGTCCTCCCATCACCATCCCAACGCTCCCGCCCCACTAAGCTCCAGGAGCCGCGAATTCCGCTCCGCAGACGAAGCCGTGCACTCCCTAAGCGGCGGCCGAGACGAGCTAATGCCAAAGGTAGTCCACTACCGCGGCGTGCAGCCTCCCACTCCTCCCTCGCCCATGCCGAACTCAGCCATGCATAACCGCCCAGCGCCTCACACAGGGTCCGGCGCCGCAGGGCCGATTTCGAATGGCTACGACCACCCTCCCGCTCCTCCCACAGCCCCCATGGCGCGACCAGACATCTTGGATCGCACGGCATCTATGAATGGAAGGAGAAGGGGGAGGGAGGAGTACGAGCGCGATCAAGGGAGTAGTCCACCACTCGGTGGCAGCGGCGGTGGTGGATTCGGGGGCGTCAAGAGAGCTGCGTTCGCGGTGAGAGGTGAGGAGGAGAGGTACGAGAAGAGCGGACGAGAGGAGGGGGATTGGAGACGAGGACTTGGGGACGGGGAGGGCAAAAGGGAGGAGTTTCTGAGGCTTTGTGAGAGGGCTTGGGATCTGTTTCATTCGTGAACGAGATGAGATGCGAAGATGTGAAGGGCTGCATACGTGACACACCGCTCCGCAATCGCCATCACTCAGATGCTCGGCTACGCTGGGGACTTCTCCGTGAAAGACATCAAGATCTTCCCAGGTGGCCCACTGCGGTCGGCATTTTGCTCACTGTACTGGACTTGGACGGTCCCAGAGCCCGGATATTTCGTCAGCGGGCCGAGGTTGCTACACAACCTCACCATTATCCGTGGAGCAAGCCCGAGTCCGCGTTCCCATTGACGCCTCGCGAGATCTCCAAACCCAGGCGATGGTCTGCCGTGCACCGATGCGATGGCGCCAAAGCGCGCGGAACCTGGGCGTCCGGAATGTGGCGAGGACTGGGGATGGCCATTTGAGAGGGCTGGCGCAATGGCGTACTGGTAATGAGCATCACTGATGGATGGGATCCGCTTCGATCAAACGGCGGAAACCAGTCCGCTTACTTGCATAGCTTCGATATACCACTATCACTTGCAATGTTGCTCATTGCGAACCTTGGCCCCGTAGCGTGATCGACATTCATTAAACTGTACTACAAAAGCAGATTGCCCACGTGTGCTGTTTCAAAATTGATTTGCGCAGGTGAAGAGCATCATCGCTAAACAGCTCGAAGTGGACATCACATGTACAGATTCCATCTAGCAATGTTTTATATGGTTCATGCACCCGCCAGACCGCTGTACAAGCCTATCCAATGCTTTGCGTCGTTATTGCTATACTGACCAACCCATGAACGCCGGCGCTATGCTCAAATACATATGCAGTTGGCGCTACGCTGTCGTGGAATGTGCGTCGGAGCAAAAGCCATCTACATGCCCATCATGCCATTGTTTGCGTATGCCTGCGAGTGTCAGTCAGCAATAAGGTCTTCGTGTTTGGTATGCGGCAGAGGGTTGCTTACCATGGGTTTTATATCCGGATGCGGCACTGCATCAAACTGATGATACTCCGGCTCGTATTTCTCGTCGAAATTTATGTACGCGCCCTTATTTTCCGTCGAATCGCAGTATCGTGGCGCCGAAAAGACAGTAATGCAGTGCCCATTATGCTCGACTTCGTAACCATCCATCCGCACTTCGTGTGACCGAATAATGGCTTTGAGATTGTTGGCTTCGCAGAACCGCTTGGTGACGTCTGGTCCAAATTGTAGTCCGACGCCTCGTTTGGAGGGTCCGCGACCAGGCTGGGGTTGGGGGTCTGTCCAGAGCATCTCCATCATCAGGCCGGATTGACCTGGTTGGCGTTGGTTGTGGCGGTTGAGTTTCCGGATGTCGTCCAGCGTGATCTTGTCGTCTGAGAACAGTCCACCGTGGAGCGTAAGGTACTTGTCGCCTATAAGTGTTGCCAACGGGAGCGCGGAGAATGACTCCGAGAAGATCTTGAACACCCGCTCGTTGTACTTGTGCTTGCACTCGCCTTCGAAGCCGTACATCCGATTCATATCGTCTGTCTCGTGGTTGCCGCGGTTGAGGAAGAAGGAGGCTGGGTACATCCACTTATACGCATACAACAGCAGGGCGATCTCTGAGCTCCACGATCCCCGGTCCACGAAGTCGCCGTTGAATAGATAGCCGTGCGTTGCTGAGGGGTAGCCATTCAATCGGAAGATCTCGAGCAGGTCGAAGTACTGCCCATGCGTGTCGCCGCAGACTGTAAGTTTCTTCCCAGACTGGATGTGCGTTTCCACCATCGTGGGCTCGTTGTAGACTATGTCTTTCACCTTGAGAATGATTTGGTAGACATACTTCTTGTGAAGCAGTTTGCCGGTTTTAAAGCGCTCGATCATGTCGTCGATAAACTCTTGGGTCATCTCCTTTTTCAATGGCACACCCTCGTAGGAGCTCTCGACTACCATGTTCTCTAGGTCCAGACCTTCGGCTGCGCTGGGCGCGTCGGCGACTTCGATCGCCTTCAAGAACGCATCTCGCTTCACCATTTTCTGGCATGCCTCGTACTGCATCTTCGCCGTCTTGTCTGCAGGATTCTTCCGCACGACGATTTTCCAGTCATGTATGGCGTCCGCATGTCTCAGCACAGCCGTATTCGCCATCGCTCTCCGGTAGTACGCTTTCACGAAGTTCTGGTCGAGTTCTATGGCTTTGCTGGCGTCTGCTATTGCGTAGCCATATGCTTCTTGCTTGATGTATGCCTGCGCGCGGTTTGTGTAGAATGAGGGCTCCTTGTCGTTCGCCTCGATTGCTTTGCTGTAGTAATCGACTGCACTGGGCCAGTCGTGGGCTTTGAAGGCATCGTTGCCCTTGTTCTTCAACGAGACGGCGTCTTCGGCGGCCATGGTGGGTGGTGGTGACTGTGAGAGTGGCGTGTAGCCGTTGGAGTGCCTTCTATGGGCGTAGCAGGGTTCGAAGAGGATTGTGTGTGTCGCTGCCGAGGTCTACAAGCTATTCCAGACCGTATCGATGCTCTGCTAAGCTCTGCAAAAGTGTCGTGTGAGGTCAAGTCTGGCCCTTCACGCATGAAGTTCAAATGTTAGCCTTCGTGGAACCTTATTTGAGCCGCAGAAGGTCTGTGCGGCTTGTCCTCACATACATGGACTGCATGTCTTCCGCTCCATCAATGGTCCTTGCAGTCGCAACCACTCGCATCAACCCACTCGGATACGCTCTCTCGCAGTTTCACACTCGGATCTACAGCTCAAATTATCTCACAATGGCCAGCCGCGGTCTCCGCGCCTGCATAGTCTGCTCCTTCGTGCAGTCCGCGACCAAATTCCTCCAAAACGGCTGCCCGAACTGTGACGACTTCCTCGAGATTCGTCAGAACGCCGACAATCTACAGGAATGCACGAGTGCAGTTTTCGAAGGCATGATCGCTCTCGCGGACCCGGAGAGCAGTTGGGTGGCGAAGTGGCAGCGATTGCAGGGCTATACGCCAGGGACGTACGCCGTGAAGGTTGAGGGGGTGGTGAGTGATGTGGTAATGTGATCGGTGAGGGCTTTGCTGACGGGTTTGTAGTTGCCGGATGAGTATATCAATGCTGCTGAGAACGCTGGCGTGCATTATATTCCCAGGGACGGCAGTGGCGGCGAAGAAGTTTGAGGCAGAAGTACGTGAATCTCTTTGATGCGATCTAGCAAGGCGTTCGGGGCACGGAGAGGACAGGACTGGTGTCTAGATCACTCACTAGCTTTTGGTACGATGGTGTCGCGTTCACGTGGCGCAGCGGCTTGTCGGCCGTGGGCTTTGGAGGAGTGGCAGACAGACACAAATCAATCATCACTTACTGAAGGCTCACAGGTTGTGGGGGCTCGAATTTTACACGATTTGTACTTTCAAGTCTCTCCTCCATCGTCCATGGGTACTTTACGGCACTAATTATCGCAAGCCGCTCCACTACCACCTACCTACTCAATCTTTCATGATCTCAACCTCGTGCTTGATCGACGGAGCCGTCGCGTGGGTGCGTGACACAGCCGATTGCGAGCCAACAACATCAGTCGTTGGCGTGCGAGCATCTAGCGCCGGAGCGTTGCTCATCGTTTGTCCCGGCGAAACAGCACCTGCAGTTGAGACTGGTACGCCCGGATGATTTTGACTCACAGCATCCACTCGCCCCGGCGCTGAAGGCAGCTTTGCGGGCTCTGGGCCTGCTCGCATCTGCGATATCTTCTCAGCAATCGCTGGTTCCAACACCACCATGTCGCCACCCCGGAGGTTCATGCTCTCCGTGCCATTTTTGAGGAGCATTTGCCTACGACCGCTGTGTGTCAGCAGGTTGACGCAGGTGATCAAGAGCCCCCGAAACGCTCCTGCAAGCGTAACCCGGAGAGGCCCGCAGATGAATAACGGTCAATGCTCTTCAGTTGGCCTCGAGCGACTGTGCCAGACGATCATGGCCTGGTATTCATTCCTGGGCCTGCAGACCACGATCTCGAAGTCTGGATCTCTCCCCTGTTCCTCTTCCATTTGCTGCGGCTGCAAGGCTCGATAGAGAATTCGTGTATTGGCTCCATTGGTCAGTCAAGGCGACTTCAGTGCTCGTCCATAAGCACGGGAAGCTTACCTAAAGCCTGTTTGCGGACCTCCATCATACCTGCGTGTTCAAAAGGCGGCATATTTGGAGAGCTGTACGTTGCCCAACGCCTGTCGAACTGGACCCTTGGTGGCTTTATGAAGTCTCCTTTCCAGGGTTTGAGCGATGGGTCATCCGCAATATATTTGCTACACTTCCGATCTCGTCACATCTTGATCCACGATCAATTGAAGATGGTAATCCAGGGCGCAGTCCCGAAGACTGGGTTGTTAGTAACGTTCAGCGGACAACGCAAACATAGAGGGACGAAAATTCGGCTGTCCTACAGCGTAGACGCTGGGTACCTACCGGACATTTGGCACGCACAGCATCAATCATATGGCGCGAGAAGGATTCGAGTATATTCGAATCACAGAAGACACTTCTTGAAAATTAGCTTGTCCCACGAGCGTATCATATCTATCACGCAAATCATGCCCATGCAACTTCATCATTTGCGCCCAGTGCCACTCTAACTATCCAACTCCACGCTCTCTCCGCCCTCTGCCCTTGTAGGTCTCGCCTACTCTTGAGTCAGGAGCTGCTGCATGCGCGGCTGGAGACTGGTGCGACGTGTCATTGGTCTGGAGAGTGGCGCTGTGTGCGCTCGGAATTGTCGTAGGATGCGATGTCTGTGCGACCAGCCCGCTGATGCCCTGCGTGGAGCCACCACGTCAGCCGTGCCAGTTGGCGGAGGCCCACTTGGCAGCCCAGCCCCTCCCAACGGTGGCGGAGCTGGAATAGCTCCCGGAACCTGGCCAGCTGCCTGCTGCCACGGTGCACTCTGACGGATCGCAATGTCCATCGTCACCGTACTGCCTTGCTGTGTAGTCACCATCGTTTCAAAGTCTTGTCGAACGGGCGCAAGCCATCCTCTGGCTGCTGAGAGCAACCGCACGGCCTCTACCAAAAGTGCAATGAGAGCAAGTATTGGCGTATCAGCGCCGGGCCCGGAGATAAATTGGTGCCATTGTTGATCAGCTGAGAGGATGGCTTGCCAGATGAGAGTAGCATGATAAGTGTTGTCGGGTCGTGTTGTCGCGATATCGAAACGCGGTTCCATGTTACGCTCCATCGCTATTCGTTGTGGTCGAAGGTTTCTATAGAGCGGGCAGGCGTTGACTGTACGGATCAGTGCCACTTTGTGCGGCTGCGGAAGCAAGGAGGAGCCTGTCCTTACCGATGATCTGCTCGCGTATTGAAGTAGAAGGTGGAGTTTGACATTGTCTAGTCTGAGACGTAGGAGTGGGCCGGGTGGATCGAGATGCTGTACGGTTCAGCTGTAAGAATTTTATGTAGGGCTACATGTTTCACTTCCGCCGCAGAGATGGGTATCTGGTCATCTCGCCACATCGTCACGAGGAGTCTCTCCGCAAGACTAGATAACCGTAGAAGCGTCCTGAACTGTGTACGAGTTTATCGTGGGTTCTTCATTCGTAGCTCTGCGTCGCACATACCATATCATTGAATGTAGCTCGACCAAGGGGCCACAGTCATCATCTTGAAGAAGGCGTGGGACGGGACTCAAGGACGAAGGGGAACGAGCTGTACTTATGCTAGTTCACTGTTTCCAATTCTAGTATTTGATCATCTCGGACCGTTGCTGTCTCTCAGCTTTAAGCTCTCCCTGCAGACCAAGCAGAGCGGACGATTTGAGCCCATGATTGCGGTGGGGTGTGAGAGCTGGGAGCGTCCGAATCTCCAGCGCTTGAATCTGCACAGACGGGATCTGCAGCGACTATGGCGCCGATACTTCGATTTGAGAGATTGGTATCATTGGTTCCAAGTCCCGAAGTGCTGGTATCCGCGTCGCCAGTGTCTCTGACGCCAGAGTTTACAATGCTAGTGTCTGTGAGGTCAGTACTTTTGGAAAGCTGGCTTTGTGTCGGTGAGAACTGGCATGTCGCACATCGCGCGGGGCCATATCTCAGTCATATGAGGGTTCAATACAGTATCAGTGGAAGATTTTGCTGGGAAATAGCGGCTCTTTCGCCTGAAGAGCCCCTCTCCTGGCCGTGGCAGTGCGAAAGCCAGACAGGCATCAGGGTTCATGTACGCCGGAAATTGATCGATATCGTGGGGAGGACCACCGTCATGAGCACGAGCGGTCGCTTGGTTCCACACGGGTCGTTGTGCGATCACTGAGTCCATAGCTAGCCAGCTATAACCCTGTACGCTCATGACTTCGGTGCCCAGGAGGATTGGAGCTGACCAACTATCCTACTTCATCAGCAGTCGTACACTCTCATGCAGCAATAACTGCAGCGCTCCCTCAGGGGTGCTGTGCCCGGGGCCAACGAGAAATTGATGCCAGGCCCTCAATTTGGAGACGTCCTGCCACACGACGACGGCGCGATACTTTTCGATGCTGTGTACGAGGATGATATCTAAGATCGAGTCCATCCTCTCGAGCTGTATGCTTCGCTTTGGTAGCACAGCCCTGAAGAGGAGTCTTGCATTTGCTGTAGTGAGTGAGTCAGCGATCTTAAGTCTGTAAAGCCGAGGAATATTCACCGATTGCCTGTCCACGGACGTCGAAGAAGCTCACTGTATCAGCTATTGAGTTCGTGCGAGTTGGATCGGAGTCCAGCACAATCACGAGCTGGAGAGATATTCCTTCATCATACTTCTAGGCTTTGTGATCCGCTCGCCGATGCTCAGCGTATCTGCTCGCCACCATATCTACTTCATTACTGTGGAGATCGTCTAGAAGATGATCGAGAGAAGATCTAGATGATATCTGTCATGTAACGTGATGTAGCAATCTCGTGGGAAATGCATCGCGAATCGCGCACTCCTTGGGACAGAGTCGCACTACTTGCGGCAATTGCTGGAGATATCGCCAGCAAGATATAAGTCATGTTGCAGATCGGAGGGTCTCGACGCTTCCAATGTCGTTGCCAAGAAACTCAGATAATATCGGGGCATATGGTCGAGATGAGTTTGGTGCTGATCGAACAGAACGTCAGTTGGAGTAGCAAATGTGATTGGCCTACATTTGCCGGAGCTACTGCCGGTACATCAAGATGTTACCACTGCGTCTGTAGGTCCGTGCGAGCTTCTAGCCTACGTACCGCGCACGATCCTATACCCCTACATGTATAGACCATGGCCGAAGATGTCTCCATGACAGACGCGCCTTCTAAAGCACCCGCACAGCCCGCTACGCAAACTTCCACATCATTCGGAAAACGAGTGCGGACCCCAAAGACTCAGACTCTGGCAAACCTCACTCTGCGCAATCCACTATGGACCTACATCCACCTCTCCCTCGTCTCCGCCAAGTTCCCAACTTCATACCCGAACTACCCGCCTCTGGATGCACTGACAGCTCATCTCCATCTCACATCCGCGCTATCTCAGTTCCTCGGACTCCATGGCGCTGCAATCCCGATCGACATCCTGGAACTTGATGGTCAGGATGTGTGGATCCGTATTCCGGCTGACGATCGCGTGGGCTTTGTCGCAGCTATGGGAGGTTGGGTTGGTAGAGGTGGGGAGGGATGGAGGGTTGTTGGATGGAGGTCTTGGAATGCCGATGGAAGTGGGAGGGATGGCGGGAGAGATTTGTTCGGGGACTGAGGCACTCATGCGGGTTTGCGCCTATGACTTGTGTCTATCCTACAGTGCCGCCGTTCCACTCGCCACGCATGCGAAACAAGCGCACCGGCGGGCCTCGAGCCTTGACAATCGTCTCCTGGCGAAGGACAGCAAAGCATGCTCATTGCCAACGCTAAACGCTCAAATACATTACAACGCTATCGCCTCCTACCGGACCAGCCCACACATTACGTGCATGGCTTCCCGAACCATCACTCACCAGTGCTACCAGTCAATCCCAGCACTTCACTCAACGCTCCCATCCAGCATTCCCAATTGCCTCATCCTGGCCGGATTCATTCCACCGAACGCCGCCCGCTTAGCAGCCTTGTCGGCCTCATCCTGGTCCGGCGAGCCAGTAGTAGGCGGCGTAGCAGTTTGTATGGGCTCGAACGACTTGTGATCAGCATGGGCTGAGCCAGGTCTGCTCGATGCGCCCTTGATCGAGAAGCCAGAATTGGCTTCGTCGCCGTTTGGAACGTCAAGCGAGGTGTCGATGGCGATCGTCTCGCCGTCCGTAGCTGTTATGTCGCGTACGGTGTCGACATCGGTGTCCATAGGATCTTGATCGAAGTCTGCAGGAGGCGGAGGCGGAGGAGGCGCAGGAGGTGCGGAGTCACCTTGCTCGGTGCGTAGCTTCTTCAGCACAGCGTCATCGGCAGCTTCGTTCGTATCATCCTCATCTCTGTGCCGCTTGAGCGCGGTGGAACTCTCAGATCCTGCTGGTGTCGCCTCCGGCCCAAGTGTATCGTCCTCGTCGTCGGACAGCACTGGCTCATCAATGTCCGCTGACCCAGCGGTAGCTTGAGGTGATCCAGGAGGTGTGTGACTTTCTTCACCAGCAGCGGCCTTCGAGCTCTTCCGCTTGTCATGCTCCGCCTTCTTCTTGATCGCCCGTGCAAAGGTCTCGTGTGCGTACTTCTTGACACTCTTCGCATGCTTGTCGCTGATCTTGGAAGGATGCTCGATACGCTTGTTTTTGAAGTCAGTGGCGACGATCTTCTTGCTGATCTCCTTGGCCAGCTTCTTCAGATCGTCCTTCTCCATCTTCTTCTTGAACTTGTTGACCACGTGCATGATGTGAGGCTGTAGTGTACCCTCATACAGCTTCTTCTGTTTCTCCTCGGGCAGTGACTTCCACTTGTCCTCTTTTTTCTCCTTTTTGGGTGTCTCCACGGGTGCGACAACTTGCACGGGCTTTGGTGCGTCAGTATGAGTGCCGACAATGTTCTTGATCAGGTCTTGTATCGCCTGCTGATCCGAGATGGCTTTAGGGGGTGGTGGAGGCGGTGCTGGCATCGCGGGCATGCTCGGACGCTGCCATGACGTGTTGCCGCCTCGATCGTAGTAGTAGATAGAGCCATTCGGTGCTATCGATTGGAACCACCCAGGCGGCAGGTCACCTGCGGGAGGAGGTGGACGGAAGCGAGGTGGTGGACGGAACGCATGCCGCACGGGCGCGTTCGTTCGCGGTCCAGTAGGTGCACTTATTCGATCAGGTGACTTGCTCCGCGATCGTGATCGCGTCCGTCGTCGGGTGTCATCGCGTCGATCAGCCTTGCGTTCGGTGTTGACGGCTGGATCTCGCTTCATGCGTGGTATCCGATAGCCAATCTCGAGCTTGCTCCATGCCTCCAGCAATGCCTTTGACTGACTTGATACGCGCTCATCCTCATTCTCGACCAGTGGAAGTACGGCGTCCTCGATTTTTGAATCCTGAATCTTGTTCTTCGTGATGCGCGGTAGCTTATCGAGCACATCGAGTATTTGCAAGCAGATGTTAACATCCACCGAGAAATTCCCGATCGCAGTCTTGAGGTGTCGATAGCCGTGCATTCGCACCACCTGGTTGATGACATGCGCATCTGTCGCTCGCTGTAGTCGGTTGAGAAGTTTGACAGCGATCCACTTCTCCTTGCACTGTGGCAGCTGAGCCATGACACTGCGTACGCCGCCCTCGTCAAGCTCCCTAGGCTCCACGTTGTTGACATACTCCTCGTCATCCTCGCCGGTCTTCTTTTTCCGCGGTTTCTTTGCAGTCGCCGTGTCCCATGCGTCTGCGTCGTCGATGCCAAGAGCTTCGATCGTGGCTTTCGACAGCTTCGTTGCCCGCTCGGTCTGCGTCCGCCCTCCAATATAGCCAGTGCAGTTGGGTTCACCGCAGTAGCATGGCTGTGGGTCTGCGCCATATCGATCGACGTTGTAGTTGAAGACAATCTCCTCGCCAGCTTTGATATGCCGCTCAGCAAAGATGCCCATGCGGAGTCGATCACCGACCACCCACTTATCCACGTACGCATTCGGGTTGCACGAGTGGTTGCAGAATCGTCCAAGGTTACCCTTCTTCGTCGCGTCGACAAACTCGCCCTTGTTGAGTGACATGAAGTAGAAGTGCTTGATGCCCTCTTCGTCGTACTGCTGCATCTTTCGCCGGAACACCTGCTCACCGATGACTTCGCCAATATACTCGAAGACGAAGTCATTCGGCTCGAGGTCAGAGTCTGCTCGCAAGCCATAGCCTTTCTTCTCTGTCTTAATGACAGAGACGTTTGCCCACTGTTTTCGTAAAAAGCGCTGATTGTCGCAAGCCGAACCACACCCGCAATCTCGGGCGCACTCCATTTTGGTGGCACGATTGATACAGTCTGAGTCTTCGCCGCAGGCATTGTTGTGCTTGGTCGCTGCATCTGCAGAATATGTTAGGCCCGTCTATCATGTTCATGTATGCTGTCGCCACTTACCCCACTCCTCAGCGCAGTCGCACTCGAGCGCTGGATCAGTGATGCCCATGTACTTATTGGCGTAAATGCACTCGGGTAGCACTTGGAAGCTACTCGTGGCTTCTGTCGTCTTGTTCTCGTACTCCAGGAACATTTGTGGCGCCCTCTTTTCTACCTTCTGTGACACTGATCGCGACAGCTTCGGCTGCTTGCCAGGCTCGAGCTTTAGGGCCACTCCACCCCCGATGTGGTCTTCCTCCTCCTCCTTGGGCATCGGCGATTGCGTGGCACTCTGCATCTTCGTAGGTGACCGTGAAGGCCGCTTAGAGCCTCTAGGTGTGCTGCTCTCTGCGGCTGGGGCCAGCACCGGCGACACATCGCGGTCTGACGGCATCGCCACAGGTATAGTGTCCATATTCTCCGCATCACTGCCTTCTTCTTTGAGATTCATGCCTCGCACTTCTGATGCTAAGCGGCTGGACGGTACTCCCGCCATGGTGATGTGCTGCACGGGGGTGCTGGTGATGGGTGTGTGTTCGGGTTCGCGCGCAAATCTGCTGAAGGCCGTCTACGGCATGTGCGAAAAGTGTGACGGCACGGGTGTTCGGACTGGCGGTGTACTGGACGTGAATGACCAACGTGGTGTGGAGTGTGAAGCAAAGTTCGACACTGGCCGAATCCGAAGTCAAGGATGCACAGATTGCCGCAACATAGATACGGTGATCACACCAGCCTCGAACGAGTCCGCAGTGAATGCGGAGGTGGCGCGCGGGTGGAGAGGTGGTGCTCGGCCAGAGCGTTTGGACCGTGGAAAGATGGACGATCTACGGTGATGAGTGAATTGGTCTGTCTACGGCGCTACGTGATCGGTACCCACTACATAAGATCTTGGTGGTTTACTGCCGTTTGCACAGCATCTCCGTCGATATCAGGGGGTCGCTGAGGGAATGATTGACGACACCACCTCTACAATGATATGTGTTGGCAATGAAAGCCGTGCTGTGAATGAGCAGGTAGACTTGCGCTTGGAAATGGACTCTCTGGACGCCGCCAAGCCACCGGCTTGATCCGCTCACGCGAGGAAAGCGTCGATGCAAAAGACCTTTTTTGCCAGGACTCGACAAGCTGGAGAAGCAGCGTTCGCAGACGTCCACGTGGGCTGTCGGCTATCCAGACTGGTGCGGGTGCTTGCCTTCGGAATGAAATCCCGTTGCTGAGCTGCTCAGTTGGTCGAAAGCGTGCTGTCCCTCAGACGGAAGCTTAGATCCTGATCCTGATGAATTGTGGAATGAATACTGTGACTCCAGAGGATCGTTATTCGGCGTACTATCGCATCTGATTGTGCCGCTTCACGATGTTTTCTATCGCTTGGGTTCAGTGAGTAGCTCGAAGGGCGTATTGGCTAGCCCAAGAAGATTATTCCTCGCACGTCAGCGTATGGAGCAAATCGCCCGGCGGACGAGTGAGGATCGTCTCGTGTACTTGGTACTCCATCGACGGTGTATCAAAGTGCGGTGAATGTGTGCTTCTGAAGCGCTGAGATCCGCAGTGGAATGAGATGCTGGTGTCTCAAGTGCACAGAATTGAGGTGCAAGAGCGGACGCGGCTTCGGGCCGCTCCTCATACGACTTCACCTTTCTTTGTGGTTTTCGACTCCCTCACAGTACACTCGTGACCCAGTGACAGACGATATTGGACTCGACTATTCGTCTTAGCTCTTCTCCGCAGCGCCTGACCAAATGCACGAGATAGTGCTGTCAGTAATGTCTTCGCCGGCTCAGGTCAAAGAGCCGGACGAACCCCGCAGCGACTGCCTCTCCGGCACACTCGATAAATGCTTAGCAGATCCTCCTTGCAGATCTTCCTGGAGCTCTTGCTGATTTACCCAGAAGAGCATGCTCACCATCCGAGACGTCACTCTGCTTCTTCAAGGGAGACTTGCATGGGGCACGAGTCGGACCACGAGAATGCGGGGATTGGAGATGTCTTCCTGTGGGCCTTAAGTAAGTGGAGGAGTAAGTCTATGTTCACTGCTTTTCACCTCCCGCGTCTCCAATCCCAATCGCCAATCATGTTCATCCTCCCATATCTCGCAATAGCCTGGCATGCTGGTGTCGCAGCACATCGAGTCTCGGTTGTTATCGATGCATCCAATTCGCTCGGTCCTCTCCCACAGACCTCTCGCTTCTTCGGGTGTGATGAACCCAACGAGGCCACTCAGCTGAACGGCTCTGCCTTGATCAAGGAGCTTGGTGAATTTGGTCCATCGCAGACATTTTTCCGGACACACAATTTGCTCACTACCGGGGACGGCTCACCTCGCCTCAAGTGGGGTAGCACAAATGCCTATACTGAAGACGAATTTGGGAATCCTATCTATAATTGGACGATCGTCGATAAAATCTTTGACACGTACCTTGAGCGTAACGTCAAGCCATATGCACAGATCGGATTCATGCCCAAGGCGCTGAGTACTAATCCGGACCCTTATGAGTTCTACTTTGACGAGACTCCGTCTTACAATGTAATCTTTACCGGCTGGAGCTACCCTCCGACGAGCTATCAAAAGTGGGCGGAGCTTATCTACCAATGGGTAAAGCACTCTGTAGAAAGGTATGGTGCCGAAGAAGTCAATAGCTGGTATTGGCAAGTGTAGGTTGGAGCTAAGGTCTCCCCTGTGAAAGTGAGTATACTGACAGATGTTTGCGCAGCTGGAACGAGCCCAACATCCCGTACTTCAACGGCACCGAAGCTGAGTTCTTCATCCTCCACTACTACGCTGTGGACGCAGTCCGTCGCGCTCTGCCGACTGCTCGAATTGGTGGGCCCGAGATCGCAGGCAGAGGTACAGGTGCAAGTGGAAACTACCTACGTCAATTTCTGCAGCACACGGTCGACGGCCAGAACATTGTCACAGGCGAAATTGGAACAGAGCTTGACTTCATCAGCTTCCATGCTAAAGGCTCTCCGATCTACATCAATGCCACTGCTGCAACGCCAGGGCACCTGCAGATGAACTTGTCTGCGGCGCTCCAGAATGCACGAGATGCGTTCATTGTCATCAAAGAGTTCCCCACAATTGAGCACCTGCCGGTCATCATCGGCGAAGATGACCCAGATGGCTGCGCGGCTTGTGCAAGTCCAGCATATGGCTACCGCAACGGCATCGTGTTTCCGAGCTACACTGCCGAGTCTTTCGTGCGACAGCTTGATCTCGCTGCGGGATATGGCATAGATCTGCAAGGCACTCTTACCTGGGCATTCGAGTATGACGGCCGCAAATACTTTGATGGACTGCGAGTACTCACGACCAACGGTATCGATAAGCCAATCCTCAACGTTTTCCGAATGTTTGGCAAGATGACTGGAGATCGCGTGATGGCCGAGAGTAGCGCTCAGTTAGCTTTGAAGGATGTCGTTGCGAACAGCGTGCAGAAAGCTACCGATGTTGGAGTGCTTGCAAGCTCCGATGAGAGCACTGGCAAAATTGCTGTCATGATATGGCATTACCATGATGATGACCTGCCGAAGCCAGATGCCCAGATCGAGGTTGATGTTCATGGACTGGCGAAGAACTGCAAGTCCGTTGAGTTGACGCACTATCGCATCGACGATAACCATAGCAATTCGTACACCACATGGCTAGACATGGGATCGCCGCAGCAACCTACAACAGAGCAGTACGAGACGTTGCGTACTGCTGGACAGTTGCAGACGGTCGGCAGGCCGCAGCGGGTGAGGGTGAAGGATGGCAAGTTGCATGCGCCGTTGAGCTTGCCGATACACGGCACTTCGCTGCTACTTCTCGAGCGATGAGGTGTGTCAGGCACGGCATCGCATTGCGTCGTGGCGTTCATGCAGCGCGTAAAGTGAGACTTCAGCGGCTAATGTAACAGGCAGAGCCAAGACTACTTCGAAACAGCATTGATAGAGAGTGCATGCTGCTCATCCTCATTGCGGATCGCCCACTTACACAGATACCCAATAGTTTTTGAAAGTGAACTTTGCCACGCTCACTGTCACCTTCGTAGGATCGTCAACAAACCGTTCATTCGGGGTTGACTAGCGGACCTCGTCCCGGTTCGGCAGTACTTTGACGAGCGCGGAAGAAGACTCAGAGAACAATCTTGGGTCGGCGCCTGCCGCGCCTCATGCAGGTCTTGCGCCATGGCTCCACCCGGTTTTTGACAACACACGTCAATCCCGACAAATTTGTTGGCATCGCGTACCGAGTCTGATCGCGTTGCAATGTCCAACGTAACACCAAGTCTGGCGTTCGGGACATGGAATTGTTCTCGGCATCTTCTGTCTGTAGGTCTGTTATGTATAAGTCTTCAGGCTCTCACACGGTCCGTTCATCATGTCATGCACGAGTTGAAAACAAGATCGCGACTAATGCACACTCTGCATGCTCCTGCAGCGCGTTTCATCTCCAGACGGCGGACGCATCTTCCTTCCATCTCTTATCACCCGCGCTCCCTGCAAGTTGTCCAGCATGCGCTGGGTCTTCTCTCGTCTTTGGTGCACCAGACCGGGATATTTTTCGATCGCCCCCATCATGTGTCTTTCCTAGTCCCTTGCATTGACGCCGACGCACTCTTCACACACTCGTTTGAACCCCCCACACAGCGTCTGCAGTCTTGCAACACCTCTCCTCACGAGCCCCTCACGACGAGCGCATTCACCTGTATCTGTACCTTCGAAGCGCGCACCACGGAGCGATTCTCTTTTGTCTTCGACAGGCGCGACCTAATGACCTGACGAGCTCTACGCGCCTGAGCACCTTGAGCGACTTCATATCTGTACGACTTCCCGACCTTTGCGACGTATGTTTCTCATGAGTTTGCGACACGACGATCCGACTGTTCCCCTTCGCCTGTCTACCTATGGCCGGCTTTGGCCCTCGCGATGGACCGAGCTTCTCTAATGACGAAAAGGTATACCATCTCACAGCAGTTGTCACAAGACAGAGAGCTTATACCACATCGTAGAACTACCTGTTGGCAGAGATCATAAAATGCGCTTCGATCTCGTCCACAAACCTACTTAATGTCGTTCTTGCGAACCAAATACAGCCACGATGGGAGGACATGCCTCTACCGCCAGGTCCGAGCCATCGTTCTTCATAGCTCGATTGGTAAATCAATGCTAACTCCAACTAGGACGGTCTCTCAATGCTTGTCGCTCAGCCTTCGAGGAACTCAAGCGCGCTGCCTACTCCCCACTATCCCAAACCACTCCTCAGACACCACTGTCGGCGCCCATCTCCGGCTCTCTTAAGCGGCCCTGGGGCTCGGAGGCACCCTTACCTCGCGCAATCATGCCGAAGGTTGCGCCTTCTTCCGGTATGGGTCTACAGCCGCAAACTTCATCACAAATCGGCCAGGCGCAGCCACCGAAGCGCAAACGCGGGAGACCACCGAAGAATCCACCGCCAGCTCAGCTTGTGCCCGCCGCGTTGGCAGCCTCGGTCGGCGCTGCTGGACCAGCATATGCGCCACGAGAAGCGTTGCAGTACACTGCACCACTGCCCTCAATGCAGTCCTCATACACACCGGGACCTTCAACCCTCGATCCACGCGCCTCGCTTCCACTACCTCAGCGCGTACCGATCTCTGGCATGATCAGCACGCCCACGGGTCAAAGGACATCCAGCAACTCCAGCTCGTCTTCGGGAAAGAGAAGAAGAGGCAGGAGTATGCGATTAGAACCTAGCAGCATCGCGCAGATGCAGCCACCAGTATACGAGAGTCCGTATGCTGTGGTGGCAGAGCAGGGAGACTCGCCTGCCCGAGCGGCGATTTTGCGGCATAGAGAAACGAGTGGGGCAGCAACCATACCGTCGATGATTCGTGGCCCGCCGCTGGCCCCTTCGCCGGTATCGGAGCAGGCGGCGCAGCAACCGAGTGAGCCTCGCATGGTCGTAGCAGGGCCCGATAGACCTACCTCTTCTGGACCCGTGGAACCTCCACGATCTCAAGCATAGACTGAGTGCACATGCTGCATCACCAATGCGCCCACTTGGTGCTACTTCCCGGGCTCTGTTGGCCGACGAAGCCCAAGACCGATTGACGCTGCCACACGGCAACATGACATTTGCTTTTCCTTATGATCTGCTTCTCGACCAACTATGTACCATCAAGACGAACTTGAACGGACGCGAACTATTGTACCACGACTTGACTTTCCTTACGAAGATTTGGACTGGCTGTATGCTATTTCCTTGATGATGTATAATATGCTCTGGAACAGATGGATATCTGGCAAATGAATGAGAGAGTGTAATATTAGAGATGTGTGCGAAGACACAGATGTAACGGCATTGACATCAGTTCCAGCCTCAACATTCGCTGCAATGGTTGCACTCGGCTTCCCTCCATGCCGGACCCTTGATTTCTTGTAGTAAGGTCGAGCTGCCGCCATCCACCGCTGGTCTTTTGCTACTTATGGCCCGCTCTGAGCACATGTCGCATACTGCATCACGAACCCAGTTGCAATCGTTCTGACCTGGTCTAGAAGTCAGCAAATCGGCCACTTGGGTCAAAATGTTGACGCCTAGCTGGCTTACATCCAACTTCCGTAGGAGTCCATCAACCCAGACGGTTCAAATGAAACGCTTCGCTACAGCATGCTTCAATACCTCATCGACCGATTGCATAGCAGCGAAATCGGACTGGCAGGCTTCGCCCTTGACGAGGACCATGCAGTGCCTCGGATCCTCAGCGTCGCTCACCACAAGCGCTGTGACTGCTGCATCACCCCCGACAGAGCTCAAGACCAACTCGAAATCGCCCTTACTGCTTTGTGCAACAAGTGTCACACGCGTATTAGCTGGGATTGTCGTCAGTGTCCTAGCAAGCTCCCATATCTGGCTGCGTCACATACCGAGGATCTGCCGACGAAGCGCAAGACAGGCAGGACCC